>CM057458.1:370717500-370815000 GCA_016271365.2 Neoceratodus forsteri
TAAATGGGGCAGTTCCCTGGTGCCATCTCAGTTCTCCCGAAGACTCGGCTAGAAACCAAACTGGAGAACCAAGCAGGACGTCCCCACCATGTTCTGGTGATATAACAGCCAAAATACCATCCTGGGGGATGGAGGGTGGGAAAGCCACCTGCTGCAAGAGCTCCTCTCGAAGATCTAATGTTACGGTAAGTTCTTACGTTAACTGTACTATCTGTCCTCAAGGGTGGAGCTCTTGCAGCAGGTAATACCATTAGGACGGAGTCCCAAGCAGTACCCAAGGATAGGCCCAGGTCTGAGGGCAGTAGAGAGAAATGCTGAAAAACAGATGAAACATATTAGAAAGGCATCTAAGAGAGTAGGCCCTGCAGGACTGCTAGTCCAATACCTGCTCTCCTTCTGGATACAATGTCAAGGCTGTGATGTCTAATGAAAGTGTGGACTGAACCCCATGTAGCTGCAGCACAAATGTCTGCAGAGGAGACATTTTTGAGTGCCACGAAGGAGGAGGCCACTGTTCAGATAGAGTGGCCCCTGACTGTTCCTGGAAGTGGTTTGTTATGATGCTGGTAGCAGAAAGTTATGCATTGCACTAGCGAAAAGGCTAGTGACGGTTTTGAAACAGGAGCCCCTAACGTTCGCTTGGCGAATAAGTTGAACAATTGGTCTGACTGTCTGGAGGAGCAAGTCCTGTGGAGGAAATACCAAAAAATTCTGTGAACATCCAAGGTGTGCAACAGTGCTTCACCTTGGTTAACAAATTCCAGATAATAAACTGGAAGGTTGATGTCCTGGTTAAGAGTCAGCACGGACACCACCTTCGGCATGAACTTGGGGTTCATGTGCAGGGTCACCCTATCCCTGTGGAAAACTATGTAAGGTTCCTTACACATCAAGGCCTGGAGCTCGGAAACCCTTCGAGTGTAGGTAATGGCTACCAAAAGGAGGGTCTTCCATGAGAGGAAACGCAGCTCACAAGAGGATGCTGGCTCGAAGGGAGGAAGGGTGAATTTCTCCAGGATAAAAAGTAAGTCCCAAGGAGGAATGATTTCTCTCCTGGGAGGTCTAATATGTACGACCCCTCGTAGAAATGTCTTACAGACGTTGAACTGTGCAAGAGTTTTATCTCAGATAGGATCATGATATGCGGAAACTGCATACATGTGCACCTTAATGGATGAATAGCTCAGTCCTAAATCCAGAAGGTGGCAGAGATAATCTAGCACGTGCCTAGCTGGGCAACCCAGCGGATCTAAGGCACAGGCTGTAGCCCATAGATAGAAGAGTTTCCATTTCAGAGCGTAGGTGGCCCAGGTGGAAGGCTTCCTCACTGCAACCAAGATCTCAGCCACCCTGCTTGACACTTCTAATCTCTCTTCCGCTAGGACTGCAGGAGCCACGCATGCAGGTGGAGCGTGTGAAGAGCAGGATGGATGAGTGTCCCCTGCTCTTGTGAGAGCAAGTGGGTGAAGAGAGGCAACTGAACTGGAGACTCCAGCGACAGCTGCTGGAGCAATGGATACCAGATCTGACAGCGCCAAAGAGGAACCACCAGAATCATTCTGGCTCCTTCTGACTGCAACTTGAGCAGTACTCTCTGAATGAGGGGAAAAGGAGGGAAGGCATACAGGAACTTCCCTGTCCAAGAGAGGGACAATGCGTCTCGCCGAAAAACACCGGGCCCTGGAATGAGCGAGCAAACATTTCGCAGTTTGGCGTTGCACTGGGACGCAAAGAGATCCAACTCTGTACAGCCCCAGTGACCGAAGAGGTCATCTGTGACTTCTTGCAGCAGTTCCCATGCATGATTCAGAGAGGTAGAGCGGCAGAGACAGTCGGCGAGAACATTCTGACCCCCAGGCAGATGAACTGTGATGAGATCCAGACAGTGTTCTACTGCCCAATCCCACACTCTCATGGCCTCCCTGCAAAGGGGGTACGAATGAGTCCCCCTTGCTTGCTGATGTAGAAGACCACTGGAGTGCTGTCTGTCTGCACCAGGAGAGGACCCGTCGAGAGTTGGTCTCTGAATGCGATAAGTGCATTCAGCACGGCTCTCATTTCCAGAACATTTATATGTAGAGAGCTCTCTATGGCAGACCAA
This sequence comes from Neoceratodus forsteri, assembly GCA_016271365.2. Taxonomy (NCBI): domain Eukaryota; kingdom Metazoa; phylum Chordata; order Ceratodontiformes; family Ceratodontidae; genus Neoceratodus; species Neoceratodus forsteri. The sequence goes on from CM057458.1 coordinate 370,719,602, forward strand.
GACCCCCAGGTCCTGTGATCCCCTAAATGAGACCCCCCAACCTGACAGAGAAGTATCTGTGGCTAAAGTCTGGAGAGGGGTGGGTCTCCGGAATGGAACTCCTCCCGCTAGACTGTCGTGATGGAGCCACCTTGCGAGGGAACGGTGTGCTGCCCGAGACATCTGGATTTGAAGAGCCAGATCGTCCACTGCCTGGTCCCAGTGGACCCCGAGATGCCATCGGAGGGTCCTCATATGTAGTCTGGCTAAGGGTACTGTGGCTATGGCAGCTGCCATATGGCCTAGAAGCTGTAGAACAACCCAGCCAGGGGACAAGGGGGCCTTCTGGAGCCTGCTGGCCAAATCCCGAAGGCGGTGTGCCCTGTCTGCAGGCAAAAAGACTCTGCCCTGTCCAGTGTCCAGAATAGCCCCTATGAATTTGCAGCCTTTGGGTCGGCCAAGGGTGCGATTTTGGCCAGTTTACTGTGATCCCCAGGGAGGAAAATAAAGCCCGTGTCTCTCACAAGGCATTCAGAAGCTCCTCCTCCAACCGAGCAGAGAGGAGCCAATCGCCCAGGTAAGGGTAGACGAAGAGGCCTCTGCTTCGGAGGGCCACCGCTAGACACTTGGTGAAAACCCTGGGAGTGGAAGAGAGGTCGAAGGGGAGTACCCTGAACTGCCAGTGTTCATCCTGGAAGCTGAAGAGCAGAAACCTTCTGTGAGATTTCAGGACCTTGATATGCATGTAGGCGTCCTGCATACAGTATCTAGGGAGTACAACCAGTCCCCTTGCTGGAGGAAGGGGAAGAAACCTACCAGAGTGACCATCTGAAACCTCTGATATTTTACAGAGAGATTGAGCTGGCTCAGATCCAGAATGGGGAGAAGGTCTCCCGTTTTCTTCAGGACCAGGAAGAAATGGGAATAGTAACCCTTTCCCTTCTAGGCCTGTGAAACCTTCTGGATGGATCTTTTTTTCTAGAAGCTGTTGAATCTCCGCTTCTAGAAGCAGATTGTGTTCAGGTGGACAACAAGTCGGGGGGGGGGGGTTGTCCGGCACGACAGAGGTGAACTCCATCGTGTACCCTTTTCGAATGGTATCCTGTACCCATTGGTCCGCAGTGATACTGGACCATTCGAGTGGGCAGAGCAAAAACTGCCCTCCTACCTTGTCACTCTGCCTGTCCCTGAAGGGGGGGGGCAGAGGGCGTCAGGCTGAGGGGGGTGGGGGCCCCCTGGAGTTTTGGGCTGCTTGGGGCCCTGGAAACCTTGAGAAGCAGGATGACCCTGCCTCTTGAACCCCTTACCATGGGACTGTTTACTCCCCTGTCCTTGTCCTTTGTGAAAAGGGCACCAGAGTTCCTGAGGATGAGATTTATACATGCGGTGTATGTCAACTACCGCCCAACCCCCCCCATTCCTGAAGTCGCTTAACCATTTGTTCAACTTCTGGGCCGAACAGAACAGGACCTTGAAAGAGGGAAACCATAATAGACTCTTGTAGGTCTGGCTGGAAACCTGTGAGCCATGACTGCCTTCTCATGCAGACCCCCGAGGCGGCTGCTCTGGAGGCCACATCCACAGTGTCGTAAAAACACCTAAGCGCGTTTTTTTCGACATCCAATCCAGACTGGGCACATGCCAGAATTTCTAGTTTCGAGGCGGAGTCAGGCATAGCTTCGACGAGGTCCATTGTCTTCCTCCACAGCGACTATTGGTAGGTAATCATGTGGGTCATGAAGTTCAAATATCTGATGGCCCCAGTGGCTAAGGAAAAGACTTTTCGGCCTCAACCATCTAACTTTTTAGAGACAGGATCCGGGGTTTGGAAACTCAAGTGCTTTGAATTGGCCTTTGGTTGCTCGGCCAGAAGAGGTTCAGACTTCTGAGGCTTATAAAGCCTGTCCGCCGGCCTGGTGGTGCCAAGAGTTGAGGCGCTGAATGCCACACCTCGCTCCATGCCGGCGACCCGGGTTCGGGAGCGGACTCTGGTCGTTGGTGGGTCGGCGGGGGGGGTACGGCCTGAGCGTCTCACGACAGCATACCATCTCCAGGGAGGGTCCATGCCCTATCACACTTGCGCGACTCCGGGTGGAGGCTCAGGGGACTGCAAGTTCCCAGTAAAATGGGATCGGGTGGCCCAGAAACGCAGCAGGCGTCGGCGTCTAGCGCCATGACATCAGGGGTGATGCTGCGTGGGGAGGACAGAAAAGCTGGAAAAACCCTTGTCGGTCCGGGAAGATGGGCTTCCTGGGGCACGCCTCTAACTAATGTGCCCTGCTCACTGACTGCCTCAAAGCCCAACGAAGTTGAATTAGTCCGCCCCCACCCGTCCCCGTCAAAAGCCGGCCACATGGGGACTTGAGGTACAGTATCGGGGAGCAAGTGGTAGGAGGATGGACATGGATGCCTGGCTGAAGGTCGGGGCAGACAGGGTAGCAGGAGGGAGAAGAAAAAAAGCCAGTCAGCCTTCCGAGGGACTGCCGATATGGTAGATGGCGATACTCAGGTGAGGCGTGTTACATCCTGAAATGGTTCCATGAACAGTGGAATCACCAAAGGTTTGGGTCCCTTCTCTCCGAGGAACTTGGTCATGCGCTTGCGCTCTGGGTTCAGATCCTCCGTATCCCACTCGTATATAGCCTGGATGTCCAGAAATGATGGAACACCGGGGGGCCGTGGGGAATCTTTAGGTCCTGGGGAGGGAGGGAGGACAAAATTCCCCATCAGAGAAAGGCTCCGAATCCACAGCACCCTCATCCGAGAAGGATGTGACAGGAAGGGAAGAAGGAGAGGAAAATGAGGGTCATTTCCTTCTCTTCCCCTTAGGGTCTGGGCATGGGTGCTGCCTCACCCCCCCAGAGGCTCTGGGGTGGGAGGGGGACCATGGGTGATGGAGAAGGGACAATTTCTGGGGATCTAAATAGAAGATCCCCTTTAACTGTATTCCACCATGTAGTAAACAAAATCCCGATGTCCACTACTGGGACGACTGCAGGGGCCGGCGCCAGGTCTGAGGGTCCGGGCATCAGGTCTTTAGGTGTGGGAGTCTGGGGGTCTGGCTCGACAGGTATTGGGTCCGGGATCCTGGCATCAGTAGGCCGACGACTGGCAATGCCCTCATCTGTTGGTCTGGTGTCCGGTGTGGCTTTGTCAGGAGTCTGGTCCCTCAGAGGAGGGGCGGACGGCTGATCTTCATCCGGCAACCGCCCCATGTCAGGCGTCAGGGAGCAGGTCGAAGTAGGCGACTGGCTAGGCTTGTGTTGATCTGGAGGAGGGTGCACCTTAGCCGGATGGGGAGGTTTCCGAACCCGGGCGACCTCCTGCCTACCTGAGGGTTCTTCCGAGCGCTTGCGCTTATCGGAAGAGCCGGGCCTGTCCTGAGCCCTGGACAGGCTTTCCGGGGTCAACCCAGAGGGTTTTAGGGGTCGATGAGCCAGGGAAGAGTGAGGGTGTCCCAATGAGGCAGACTCCCGATGTTTGCCTTGAGAGGAGGCATGAGCAGACTTAAACGTGCAGGAAGGTTCAGACAGCTGGGCCGGAACCGAACCACACCTCCGGGCAGAGGACTAGGAAGACTAGGCCCGCTTGGCTGGCGACTTAGAGCGGGATTCAAACCTGGCCTGATCCTTATCCCTGTGGTGAAGCTCCCCCACCCCACCGACGACCTATCTTTGGGTGGGGAATCCATGGCGGGAGAGGATGAGCTGGCTCCCGATCCTCGCTGCATGGCCGCAAGCTTCTTTTCTAGCAGGAAGGTCTTGACTGCGTTGTCCCTCCTGGTGTGAGTCTTCTGGTTGAACTTCTGGCAATGTGTGCAGATGTCTGGCTGGTGTTCTGGGCCTAGGAAGAGGAGGCAAGCCACGTGGCAATCTTTGGCCGGGATCTGCTTCCCGCACGCACACTTTGCCTTTTGCCACGGTGGGGAGGGCGTCGACATACACAAAGCGTTGTTTGAAGGGTTTTTTGAAGAACTTCTGACATTCGATGACTGTTGACTGCAAAGGAAGGAGTCCGAGGAGCCGAACTACGCCGGTCGACAGCAGGAAAAGAACTGAGATGGTGCCAAGGGACCACCCCCTTTATATCACGTCCAACGTCCGGCGTAGCCGACATCAGGGAAGTCCCTGCTTCAGACTGCTAGCTAAGCAAAGCCTGGGGTCCTTGGACGCCTGCCGGCTTCAGTCCTAATGGTATAACCAGCTGCAAGAGCTCCACCCTCAAAGACAGATCAGACATTAACAGGAGTCTCAACAACACATGACAATAACTCAATGATTTACATACCCCGAATTTCGCGTCCTGTTGTCATCTGCAATTTGCCAATACAAGAACAGAACATTCCAAGCAGCTCAACAAGATAAGTTGAGGAAACCTTTCAGAGCTCAGAACCTATTGACTATGGGGATTATAAAACAGGAAAGAAAACCCCCATAGTTCGTCCCATCCTACGATTAGGATGAAAGAAGGACCAAGCTTGATCTTCATGTGAGCAAAGATTGTATTTGGGCTCTAGCAGCAAGCTTAGAATTTTCTAGAGAACATGAATCTCTTCCAGCCCTAGGATCATGGACAGCTTTCAACAAAAAAGCAACATCAACCACCATCTTCAAATCTGAAACTGATTTCCTGCTCATTATACCATGTGAACCAGATAATGCAGTTTGCAAATACTACCTTGACTTTCTCATGGATCTAATGGATGACCTACAAATTGACCACATCTTCAGCCATAACAATCATGCAGTTTTCTACAAGATTGCACAAATAATGTGGAAAGAAGAAAAATATACAAAAGTGGTTAATTTGAAGTGAGGATTTCATGAAGTGATGGTGAGGCAGAAGATCCTCTACAAGCGATACGGTGCTATGGGACTTCATGACTAGTGGGTTCAGGCGGGGATAATGGCTGATGGATCTGCTGACCAGGCCTTGTAAGGACGCCACTATTCTAGATCGATAAGGTTACATAACCAGTTCCTTGAGGCTCTCCTACGATTCATGGGATCCAAGATTCATGGCTCATTACCAACGGATTACAAGAAAAGCTCATCAACATGAGAAGATCTGTATCAGCAGAATCCCTGTATCTTGTCCTCTTGGATGAATCTTTCCCTGAAGTGCAGTCACGAATGCTGCAAACCTCTGGCACCATGGGACAGTGGGCGACAGGTTAAATTGGTGACACCAGCTCTGTTCTCACCCAGGTCGCCACATACAGAGACAAGAAACTGAACTTGCCTCTGCAGGCTCAATGCGATATTCTACCTTTACTGTTTGTATTCAACTATCAAAACTACTCTCAGTATTTGAAGTGGTATCATGTAGACCTCATCATTCTGAAAACCATCAATGAGAATACATACAATCAACTGCAGGAATATGGCATTGGGGCTAGTCTGTCCTGTGAGGTGTTCTCCATGATACCTGGTGACCAAGTGACTAAGGTTTCAAATCAACAGAGAGGTCAAGATGAGGGGTGGACCCATGAGAGGCAGTTAAAAGTACATATGAGGAAGCTGCTGGCAACTTAGTTTTGAATTCCCACAAGCTAGTTAAAATCAGTTTGTCAATGAAGGAGAAGATGCTTCTGAAAACACTGGCCACACACACACACACACACACACACACACACACACACAATGAGTTGACATGGTGCCATGAAGAAACATGATGGTCAAGTGAAAGAGCTAGTGAAGAAACTTCAAGCATATTCAAGTCCATGTCAGGGTGTAGCACAACACATTGTAACAGGCATTGAAATACCGCCGGCATTACTAGAGGGCCTTTTGAAGGCAAGGGCTACATGGGAAGTTATGTTGAGTGTATTTATAAACGACCACCTCCTATCTAAGAAAGTTGGTTTCTTCGAGCCCATTAAAACGCAGCGGAATTTCCATGGGAATGGACAAAAATAAAAAGAAACCCAAAGCAGAATCAGTCTTGAAAGAAGACAATCAGGCTCTCGGTATCATTGTTGCAAAGTGCCCCAACAAGAAAGATACGTTCTCCCATCCGATCACAACATATCCTCTTGCAATACCAACTCCAGATGGAAACCTCTACAAACCTAATACCAAACATGTCTTAAGAAATTATCTCATCGATGAAGCAGAAGCTTGAAGTTCTTCCCCTCCTCCGTTCCGCTCAGTGTACACGGGATAGCCTTTAGAAAGCATTTCTTGTTGCATTCACACCTCCATCTACAGCAAACGTCGTCGTTTTTCATAATTATAAGGACAATCAAGAGTTCTCGGTGAAACAGCAAGAACAAGCCGAGTGAGCGGTAGGAAGGAGGAGGAAAGCTACTTCACATGGGATAAGATTCGCAAGAGATGCCGCAGGAAAAGGTGCATCAGCAGTACCTTCACAACGACAGCAAAACAGATCTCATACGGCGCTTCAATGAGTATGTCAGACAGGAGGATGTCAGAAGAAACTTATGATAATCGCTTACTATCAGCAATGGCAGAAACACATATACTATAAACCCAGATTCAGAAGAATTCCTGTTTTCCTGCAACCATGAAGAAGCAGATGAGGATAGTGCTGCATTGTGCTCTTGCGAAAGGCCCAGTTGTCATCTGAGCCAAAGATAGACATCCTTGTCCTGATGGTTTACACTTTCGCAAAGGCCCTTCCAGATTCACCATGGATGCTCCAAATCGACCCTGATGTATCTGTAAACATAGGATCTATATCCGATTACACTGGACGCACTGCAAGTCTCAATTTGCCAGCATACCACGTAGTCTCTGGATGCAATGCAGCGAGTTACTTCTAAAAGGTATCAAAGAAATTAGTCTTTCAATGTTCGCACAGGGTCAAAGAAATAATAAATCTCCTTTCAGGGCTTGGGAGAAGCACATATGCTTCACAAGACACTGAACAAAATGTCAAGACCTTCATTCAACACAGCGTGTACAATGGTACAGGAGAGGATCTGGTAGACACACGAGTAAGGCAATACAAGAATCTGAAAGTGAAGACTACGCAAACTATCCTACCAGACCCAGCGAGTCTATATTAGCACATAAAGAGAGCAAATCTGGTAGCCTACTATTGGCACCACTGTACAGAGCCGGAAACCCCGAAAGTTGGCCCTTGTTTGTCAGGATGGAAAGGAGAGGATGAAACGCTGAAACCTGTGTGGTTCACTGGGTTTCAGTTACCTGACATCCTACATCATAGAACAAAGGGCGGAAGGTTTGCCGGCCAACAATGTGCAGCTGACTGAGATGAGGCAGACGACGAAGGTGAGTCAACACCTCAAAGACACACACAGAAGACCAAAAAAAACCTTCGAACACAACACCAATGACTGATTGTACAGGAGATGATGACACTGAAAACGACACATCGGCAGCCAATGAACAAACTTCTGCGGATGAACTTTTAAGCTCCGGGAGTGAATGTGACAGTTCCAATCCAGAGTGGACTCCAATATAATGGACTTCAAAACTGGACATTACAACCAAGGTGTACTGTTGACCCAAAATATTCATAGTGTTGGGTCAAATCGTTGATAAAATGACTTAATTCTAAACAACAAATCAGCACATACAACATTTAAATTTTAGCATTACTGTACGTCCTTCAAACTATTTTATCAGTAAATTGCCTTTGTGAATTCAGTTGTTTTAAGTAGTATTAATGTGTGCATTTGGTCCTATGTCCAACAGGGAGCCTCAAAGCAATATACAGATGTCATAAATGTTCATGAATAAATGTTCAGTATATAGATGTTCATGATCATTGATAAAATCAGTATCTTAGAAGCTAGGGATTTGGAAATTATTAGCGAATCAAGTATTTACTAGCGATATGGTGGCCATATTAGATTTTGGTGGCTATTTTGGATTTTCTAAGTTGTTCCATCCAACTTGGCATGGCAATAAATGCAGAAAATAACACCTTGGAATTGAAAATCTGGCATTCCTTGGCCGAGCTATGGGGGCCCAGAGGGCCCACAATGTCCAAAATTAGAAACAGCCCCCCCCCCCCGAGGGGCCATACACCAATCTTCTTGGGGGTAACAAGAACATTCTGAAAGGTGAGGTCCATCTAAGCAGGAATCTGCAGAGATACCAACCTCTGCATCGTAAATCAAAAGATTAGGCCGGTACGCCTGTCCATTTCTTTCTCCAATATTGTACCTGCACTGTCTAGCAAGGCTAGTTGAAGAAAATTTTTAGCCCAATACAAAATATATTAGAATTTGGCTAGTGGGTGGATTCTAATTTCCACCCCTGCTTACACTACCTGGATTCCTTCTACACTAAATCACACTAATTCAGACTACTAGCAGTACCCGAGCTGAAGGTGGCTAAGCCCTCAGCTACACTGAAGAGAGAATTTAGGATGGAGGACCCTAAAGCAGCATCCCTTCTGGCTTAAAGATCTAGGTTGTAATGAGTCATCAAAATGTGCACAGATGCCCAGGTGGCAACCCTGTGATCTCATTAATCAGGATGCCCCTGATGCAGCACCAGAAGCAGCCATATACCGGTCAGATTAGGCATAGATGCCCTGTAGCAGCACAAGTGATGCAGGTAGGCAGCAATGTTCTATACAAGAAACTATCCATGGAGTCCATCATTGGCAGATTCCCCTGTGGGTTTCCTGGGCCAACACCCCACACATTTTGGATACCACTGCTCCATGCACATATCCTTCATGCCTTCGCCTCTTGCGGCATGCACCAATCTGACTGGTGGCGAGCTCCCAGCAATGGACATTTAATTTTTTTTCTCCTTGCTTTGCAGCAAGCAGCTCAGAGGGGAACCTCACAATGCCCAGCCCTATCTCATTATGGTAGTGTGCACCCTCCTTCATATGGGAGCCTTGCAATCAAAATCATGCTGAAACCCACCCTGGCTGCTTCAGGTCAGTGCTGGACAGTGGGAAACATGAGTTCATTCTGTCGCTGAGCTCCATTCTGTTTGTGCCAAATACTCAGGAGTGTAATCTTGTATAGTATAAAAATCCTATTCCAAGCTTATGTCTAGTGCATAGCAGGGGAGCAGATGATGAGAAGCATACCACAGAAAATATAAAAGACACCATCCACCAAGGTTCAGGGTCAAGACTGAAGATCGCAGCATGCGTTGTCTGTGTGTATTGTTTTGTAGCTAGTGCAAGTCAGTTAAGAATGTGCATTGGACAGCATCTCTGAACCTGGAGAGAGTATTAAATTCACCCAGGCAGGATAACATGGTAGACCGTCCTAGTAAGCCATCCTGCTGCCCACAGTCAGAGCTCTGGGGATCAGTTCTTATTCCCATTTTTTTCCCCTTAATGTGTCAACATGTTAATTCACTTTCAGTCATGTTCAGTATGTGTCAGTGGTTTAGCATGCAGTGATAGGCCAGCAACTGATTGCACATGGCATGTCTCTACAGTTCAGGATGGCACAACAGGACTCACATTCTCTCAACTGGGTTTTTATGCTTTTCTTCAGCCCAATCAGAGGGCATGGTAAACAATTTTTTGAAACAGCAGCAGTGCCACAGCAAATTTCTCTTCTAGACACTCGTGTTCTTTCAGCCTGTGTCAACGGCAGTAGAGAACATCTCCAGATGGCTGCGTTTTCCACCCCTCAGTACTAATAGTCAATTTATGATGCTCTCTAATCTACAGCTAGAGTGCCTTGGCTAACAACCCATTTGTCAGTGGTAGCAAGGGAAAAGAGGACCATGGCAGATAATCATGAGAGAGTTTTTCCTGGATCTGGATGTGGCACCCAGATAGGGGGAGGAACAAGGAGCCGGCTGGGTGGAGGGGCCGGCAGGAAGGATGAGGGACATGGAAGGGGGGGGGATGGAGGAAAAGGAGCAGTCAGAGTGCTCCTGTTGGGGGATTCTATGATCAGCGGTATCAAATGGGATAGGGAGGGAGAAGCCTGACCAGTTAGTACAAAATGCTTCCCTGGACTAACGGTGCACAGACCCAAGCACGAGGTATATCAGCTGGCAAAGGATTGTGGGGGTTCCCGGACATACTGGTCCACCTGGGTACAAATGACATTGAGGGAAATAGCAAGCTAGAGATACGAGCAAGGTTCAGGGAGCTTGTCAGGGTCTGTCATGACATAGGATGTACAATTTCCTTCTCGGAAATCCTGCCGGTGCCAAGGGCTAGTGGGAAACACAAAAGGAAGATTAGGGAGATAAGCCAGTGGCTCAGGGAGTGGTACGAGGCCAGAGGGTATGGGATGATGGGGGATTGGGGGGGAGACCTGGGAGGATAAGGAGCTGTATGCTAGACATAGGCTCCATCTCAATTTGGAGGGGAGGGGAATCCTTAAGTTGAAAATAGAGAGTTTCATTGGTAAAAAATGGGGTTTAAACTTGACAAACCTTGTGGAGTTCTATGACTGAGTGACGAGTGCCTTGGACCTGGGTAGACCAGTGGACATCCCTTTCTAGACTTCAGCAAGGCATTTGACTCTGTTCCTCACAAGGGCCTGTTGGATAAGCTAGGAGAAATGGGGGTGGGGAACCAGATGATCAGATGGATAGGCAATTGGCTCCAGGACCGGACCCAGAGGGTCGTAGTTGGCGGGATAGTCTCATCCCAAAGGAGGGTCATTAATAGGGTCCCACAGGGATCAGTGCTGTTCAACGCCTACGTCTCTGACATAAGGACAGGTATCAGGAGTGAGATGAGTCTCTCTGCGGATGACTCAGAACTGGGGGCGGTGGTGGATGGGGAGATGGGGAGGGTGGCCCTACAGGGGGACCTGGAGGCTCTGGAAAGATGGTCTAGAAAGTGGAAGCAGAGGTTCAATGCAGGGAAATGCAAGGTACTGCACCTGGGGGCCAGGAAACCTGGGCCAAGTGTACACCCGGGGTGGGGGGGGGGAATGCTACAAGTCTCGATGGCGGACAGGGACCTGGGGATGGTGGTGGATGTCAAGATAAACAACTCGGATACTTGTAGGAGGGCAGCAGCCAAGGCCAACAGGATGATGGGATGCATCGCTAGGGGGATCACCTCCAGAAGAAGGGAAGTGATACTCCCTCTGTATAACTGCTTGGTGAGGCCGCACCTTGAGTACTGTGTGCAATTTTGGAGGCCACACTTAAAGCGGGACATTAAACTCCTGGAGAGGGTCCAAAGGAGGGCAACCAAAATGATTCGGGGCTTGGGGACAGGACCTATGAGGAGAGGCTCGAAGAGCTAAATATGTACACATTGGAAGAGAGAAGGGACCGGGGGGGTCATGATAGAGGTCTTCAGGTACATGAAGGGGGTAAAGAGGGGAGGAGCAGTCAGGGTGCTTTGAAGGAAGGAGGAGGGGCCACTAGAGGCATGGGTGGAAGCTGAAGGGGGAGATCTCAGGGAGAAAGGAGGAGGTGCTACTTCACTGAGAGGGTGGTGGAGCCATGGAAACGCGCTTGCCTAGGGGCTGGTGGAGGCAGAGACAGTGGAGGGTTCAAGAGGGGTGGGACAGGTACAGGGGAAGGGTTCTGGAAGCAAAATCCAATGCAGCGAGAATATCCGGAACTGGGAAGGGAGAAGCCAGAAAAGGCGATGGGGGGCAGCAAGGTCAGCTCCCAGGGTGGGGGCTGACCAAACGAGCAGACACGAAAGACCGTTAGGCCTACTCTGCTGGCATTTTAGTATATTAGTATGTTAGTATACATCTTCATGTATTTTGAACAAAGGTGCCCCAGCAGACTCAGTAGGGGTAATGGACGCTGACTGTGTGCAGGGTTTGAAATCAATCTACATTGGTAACCGATCCCAATTCTGTATGATAGCAGTGATCAGGTGTAGCCAGTATACGTTTTCATGCTTCCCTAGCAACCCTTAAAAGTAGCGCCTTGCCATGCTAGGCTACACACCCCTCCTGGGGTTATCCCAGTCTATGTCAAGGCAGGTTACATGATCCAGCTGTCCAAGCAGAGGCCATCATACCTCCCAACAGCAGGATGAACCCACAGTGAGTTTCTTGGTTTCAACAGTCCACCATGGACTACTTGTTATATAGCTTTTTCTCACATCTGAGCCCCCGGACAGGCAGGTCCTCTCAGACAATTTCAATCCACCCAGTTAGCTTCAGGGCTTCATCTGCCCTGCCTTGGTGTCCCATTTTCCATTTCCCCCCGTTACTCCTGGGACCCAGGACACAGTCGCTTTATGCGTGTGGAAGTGCACATGCACTCTATGGCTCCAGTGACGGCCCCTTCCTCTCACCCTGCCTAATGCCTGGTCTCCCTTGTGGCTTGGCCCTGCCACCTAGCCTCCACTTGGTGGCAGCCAAGAGCAGCGGAAACCCACATCCCTCCCCCAGCTCCTTGCCCCCCTCCCCAGCCAACCCCTGATGGCTCAGGCTCGTTCCAAACCAGAGTCGCTGTCATGGGAGGAGGTAAGGCATCCAACACCCCGGCCCTCCACACCACTGGTCCAGACTACCTCCAGTCTTGAAAGGTTACTGCTCTAATCACTGGCCCTGGCAGATGGATGCAGTGCAGCAGCTCATGCTATCAGCACCTTCCCTTGTAACATAGAAACATAGAATTTGACGGCAGATAAGGACCGCTTGGCCCACCCAGTCTGCCCATTTCACTACCTGATGGATAAGCTGCAGGTCCTAGTTAACCAGCAGCCTACTTCTTCCTACCCCCATCCCCTAGAATTGCCTTATGACTGTCCCATGCATGCTTGAATTCCACCACTGTTTTTGACTCCACAACTCTCCTCTAGAAGGCTCCATACATCCACAACCTCTCTCTGTGAAAAAATACTTCCTTAATTACCTCTTAGCTGCCCCTTCTATCTTCAAATTGTGCCCCTTGTTCTAGCACACCTCTTTTTGAAAGATGCTACCCTCTTGGACTTTGTTGATTCCTTGAGGTACTTGAAAGTTTCTATCATGTCTCCCTCTCCCTCCTTTTCTCGAGGCTATACATATTAAGCTCCTTAAGTCTCTCTTCATATGTCTTCCGGTGCAGACCCTGCACCATTTTAGTTGCCCTCCTCTGGACAGCTTCCATCCTGTCTATGTCTTTGCGGAGATTGGGTCTCCAGAACTGCACGCAGTACTCCAGATGAGGTCTCACTAGCTGTCTGTACAGAGGGATAATAACTTCCTGTTTTCTACTGGTGATGCCTCTTCCTATGCATCCCAGTATCCCCCCAGCCCTCCTTGCTGCCCTCTCACATTGCTTGCCCACCTTTAGGTCATCTGATATGACTACCCCCAGGTCCCTTTCCATTTTTGTTGTTGTTAGTAGCTCACCCCCATTGTGTACTCTTCCCCTGGGTTTTTGTTTCCCAGGTGTATTACCTTGCACTTCTTAGCACTGAATCTAAGCTGCCATACATTTGACCATTCCTCTAACCTTGCCAAGTCCCTTCTCATCCTTTCCACTCCACCTTGTGCATCAACTCTGTTGCAGATCTTTGTGTCATCTGCAAAGAGACATACTTTTCTTCCAGTCCCTCTGCAATGTCGATCATAAAGACATTGAAGAGGACCGATCCTAATACTGAACCCCGCGGTACCCACTACTAACCCCCTTTTTCAGAGTGGACTCCATTTACTATTACTCTGTGTCCTATTCTCCAGCCAATTCTTTACCCAGGCTGTCATCTTGGGACCCACTCCCAGGCTGGCTAACTTGTATATTAATCTTTTGTGGGACTGTGTCAAATGCCTTGCTAAAGTCTAGGTAGGCCATGTCCACAGCCCCTCCCTGATCTACTACTTTGGTCACCCAGTCAAAGAAATCTATCAGATTTGTCTGGCATGACCTTCCCTGTGAATACCATGCTGCCTTGGGTCCTGTGCCCTCTGGCCTCTAGATACTCAACAATTCTTTCCTTCAGAAGTGATTCCATCATTTTCCCTACCACTGAGGTTAAACTAACAGGTCTGTAGTTTCTTGCTTCTGCCTTGCTCCACTTTTGTGAAGGGGAATCACATCTGCCCTCCTCCAGTCCTCGGGTACCACCCCATCCTCCCATGATTTGTTAAAGAGGGTAGTCAGTGGTGTCACTAGTTCTACCCTTAGTTCTTTTAGAATTCTGGGATGAATCCCATCAGGCCCCATTGCTTTGTCCACCTTCAGTTTTAAGAGTTCTTTCAGAACCCTTTCTTCTGTAAATGGGCTGGTATCAACTTCTGTATCCAGAGTGTTTCTACTGTTTGTTTTAGGTACCTCCCCCTCTTCCTTTGTAAATACTGAGCAAAATATGTGTTTAGTATCTCTGCCTTTTCACAGTCACCCTCTGCCCACCCTCCCTCCCCTTTATTAAGCCTCACTATCCCTCCCTTGGTCTTCCTTCGCTCTCTGATGTACCTATAAAAGGTTTTATCCCCCTTCTTAACTGAGTTGGCTATCTTTTCCTCGGTTTGGGCCTTTGCTGTTCTGACTGCCTTCCCAGCTTCCTTTTGCTTTAACTGATACAGTTCTCTGTCCTGTTCCTTCTGTGATTCCTTGTACTTCCTGAATGCTTTCTTTTTCTCTTGAACCTTCACTGCCACTTCCTTTGAGAACCATAGTGGTTTCTTACCTGTTCTTTTTTGTTTATTTGCTTTACACAGGCTTGTTACCTCTGTGATGGCAGTTTTATTATTCCCATTGTTTTCCACCCTCCTTCCTGCCCATTTGCTAGTGCATTCCTTAGGCACTCACCCATTTTGTCAAAGTCAGCCCTCCTAAAATCCAGTACATTTGTCTTTGTATGGCTGACTCTATTGCTTGTGTTTATTGTGAACCATGACTGTTCGATGGTCAGCTAGTTCCCAGATGGCTACCCACTTCTACATCTGTGATCCTCTCTTTATCTCCATTTGAGAGAACCAGGTCTAAGATTGTTCCTCTCAGTGGGCTCCAATACTAGTTGTCTAAGGCATGCCCCTGTAGGGCATCTAGAATAACCCCACTCTTAGAAGTGGCTGCTGCAACTGCACTCCAGTTAACATCTGGCATATTCACATCACCCATCAGCAATATCTCCCTTTTTCTGCCATACTAAGTATACTTTCTATCATTTTTCTTGTCATTTTCCTCCCCTGTGGTCTGTATATACAACCCCAATGGATTGGTGCCATTGCCGGTCTCCAAATTCTACCCACAGTGCTTTCTCCTCCCTGTTTACCTTTTGTTCTGTTGCTTTGATTCCTTCCCTTATGTAAAGAGCTACTCCTCCTCCTCTTTTACCCTCCCTGTCCCTCCTGTAGATAGTGTATCCTGGTATGTTTACATCCCAGTCATGGTTCAAACAACATGAAGTCTTGCTATATTATAGACATTAGCAGTTTGATCCAGCTCTACAACTGCCCCGGAGTGCAATGGTTAAAACCATTCCAAAATAGAATTTTGGCATGAGAGCAGCTCTATCTGTGTCATTTCAAACTTGAACTGTCAGATTCTTTACTCTGCCTCAGTGAACAGTCGCTCCGGAGATTTCTCCTTCTGCTCGGTTCATTTCTCGGTTTAAAGTGTTTTCTCGTTGGATTTAACCGAGAATAGTTTTATTTAACCAAGAAACCGTCTCGTTCAAGCTTCATCTGTGGTAACCGTAAGTAAATGAAGGTTTTGTCTGTGTGGAACTTGTAGTTATCGGTCGGTTTTGAACCCGATCAGTGGAAGTTTAAAACTCATTTAAAACTAAAAGTTACTATTTTAGAGTGCGGTTCAGTTCTTATAGGTTCTAAAAAAAAGCGGATTTGAAATGCGTTTTTCCAATACCAATGATACGGAGTTAGGAACCGATAAGGGTGTCTTGCCTGACACTGCGTTAAAGAACAGGATTTTGGTTAGGCTGGCATTATGTCTGAGAAACCCAAAGAAAAACCGGCCCACTAGGTTTAACACTGTGATGTTTGTGGGGAAGTCTTTTCCAAGGCTGACCCACACACCACATGTGTTTATTGTCTGGGGTTTGACCACCGAGTCAGACTGCCAGGTATAAGAATTTCCCTGCAGCCACCCTGGAAAAAAGATTGCAGGTTTTAGGAACTAGAGGCCAAAGTCCACTGACCTGTACAGCCCAGTTCGTGCCAACCGAACCAGAGGGAGGCCTCTGACCAGGGCCAGACTTCCTCGAAGCAAAGAAAAGCTGGTTCTGAGGAACCAATTCCAGTAAAGAAAACAAGAAAATCAGCAGGTCTGGAGTCCAAAATTCCTTCTCCAACTGCTGCAGAGATAGCAAAAGCCATAAAATTGTCCAGTCACTGTCTCAGGGTCCGTCCCACCACCATCCGTAAAGGTCGGTTCGTCGGTCCCAGTGGTTCAGGATTATGATATTGAGGAATTTATGAACCAGAGGAGGGGAGGAGGATTAGGAACAGTATGAATGTGGCTGGGAAGGGCTGGGTGTGCCCATTGAACCGACATCTCCCAGACAGACCTTTAGAATCTCCCCTATGCTGTCTGAGTCCCCATCTCATTTTATGTTTTATAAAATGTTGAAACCTCCAGCTTCCTTTAGAAGAGGCTGTGGATGAGCAAGAGGAGCCTGATTTTGTAGAAATTATGGATATTCCAGAGTCTAGGAGATTGTCTATTCATTTACATAAGTCTTTAGGAAACAAACAATTAAAATTTTAAAAGCTCCTAATTCTGTGCCTCCTGTAGATAAAAAGATGGACAGAAGGTATACATTGTCAGTCTGATACAGAATTCCTTCTCAGCAATGCAGTCATGTTGGGGTAGTTCAGGCTGCTGCCTGTGATAAAGCTAATATTCCCTTGGCTTCACATCCTCCTGACAAGGATTCCAGGAAGATTGATGCCATGCAAAAAATAGTATATGGCAGCCTCTCTGGGACTCAGGCAAGCAAATTATAGGCTTATGTAGCTAGGTATCAGAAATCTAGATGGGATACTGTTATGCAATTGGCCAAGCAGGCCCATGGCCAGCTGGCTAGTGAACTAGAACAGGTGGCTGCTGATGGCATTGAAGCCTCTAAGGTTCAGTTTCATGCTGCTGTGGATGTTAATGATGTTTCCTCTAGGGTCATGGCCACATCTGTAGCTTTTCGTAGGTTGGCCTGGATCAGGTGTACTAGCAGCAAACAGAAGTTCATCTTCTCAGAAGAAGCCAGAAGGTGAAGGAAGGAAACATATTCAATTCAGTGCTTCAGAGTAACTGGTAACTGGTATTTTTCTTTTAAACTTAGATTGTAGGCTTGTAGTGACACTATACTTTCTTTCTGTGTTGTCTTTACTTATAATTGTTTTTGGGCTGTTGAAAATTTAAAAAATAGTGGTTGGTGTAATTCTGTGCTGTCTTTAATTGCTGCAAATTTTCGCCCCCCTTCCCAACCCTTCCTCCAACTCTTAATTATATGCCCTGATAAATCTGATTGACAGGAGCTAAACACAGGGTATAGTAAGAGGTGTGAAGTAGGAGGGGCATAAGGGGGAAGAAGACCACCCTCAGCATGACAAGTTTTTTGACTCATTTATTTATTTATTGGTTTCTTTTTCCTTAAAAATATATATCCGAGGATCAGTTACAGGATTTTAGTACTGTAAATAAAAAAAGAGAACTAAAGAGCTTCAGTAGCAGATAAGTAGTGGAACTGCAGTATAATGTGGGGAGTGGTGCAATGCAGTGGCTGTGGGGCAGCCATATTCAGGCAGACCTTCTGGACACTGAGGTGCTGCCCTATCTGCATGCATCTCTCGACTGCGGATGAGGCCAGACTCAGAGCGGAAGTAAACTGGGTCAGGAGTACCATCACCCCTGTCCAGGAACCACCCAGTCAATGCAGCTGCCTCAAAGGATGCAGAGAACGAGGAGCACTTGGATGACAGTGGGCTCAGGGAGGGTTAGAGCAGTCAGGCAGAGGCACATCCCAGATCCTATTCCTCTCAAGAACTCATATGCCACACTGGCAAATGAGGACAACCAAATAGAGGTACCCAGGGAAGTGGAAGGAAAGGATGTGGAGGTTAGGCAAGGAGGACCCAGTGGGGAAAGCAGTGGACCCCAGGGAGGAGGAAGTAATCCTGTGGGAGACTCCATCATAAGAGTGGGATCCAGCTAGGAACACAGGAGGGGAGGACAGGGAGGTGAGGTGCCTACTAGGTGCCACGGCATGGAGGGATGGAAGGAAGATACTGGGATCACTGGGAAGGCAAGACAGGAGGGTGAGCTGGATGTCATTATCCACCTAGGTACTAATGACTTGGCAAATGGGGAGCCGAGAAGTTCAGGAAGAGTTTAGGAAACTGGGAGGGGTCTGCAAGGTAGCTGCTTCTGTCACTTCTCAGAAGTACTACCTGTGAGAGGCAAGGGAGAGAAGAGGATGCAACAGGAACTTTAACTCATGGTTGAAGAACTGGTGCTGTGAGGAAGGGTTTGGATTCATTATGACTGGGACCCATCTGGAGGATGGAGGTTTGTTCAAGCCTGACGGCCTGCAATCTCATCCTGAGGGGAATCCAAGACTCAATGATAAGTTTAATGCTACATTGACAGCATTTAAACCATAGTGGGGGTGGCAGGCCAGCAAGGATGATACCTACTTGCCTCACCCCCACAGCTAGTAATGGAACCAGTGAACCAGAGGAGTGGCTATCTCTGCAAAGCAGTGCAAAAGATGGAGATTAGTGTCCAAGGTAGATAAGAGAAAGGGGCAAATTCAGCAGGAGGGCAGACAGCAAGGAGATCCAGGGATAAATGACAACCAAGGAAGGGGCTGGAGAACAGTGAAGCAGTCTAGGAGGTCAAATCATGGAAAGCCATGTGTGCAAATGCCAGGAGCCTTAGCAACAAGATGGAAGATCTGGAGGCTGTCATGGTAAAGTCAGACTGGACATTGTGGCTATCACTGAAACCTGGTGTAATGATAACCATGACTGGGAGATGGCCATACCTGGCTACAACATATTCAGAAGAGACAGAGCAGACAGGAAGGGAGGAGGAGTGGCACTGTATGTGAAAAATGACATATGGGCCACAGATCCAGGAGGAAACAAAATGGGAGAGATACTGTGGGTTAGCTGGAAAGGAAAATGGGGCCAGCCATCTGCACAGGTGTGGTCTATAGACCACCAGCCCAGGAGGAAGAAACGGATAGGGGAGTTGATGCTAGCCATCCAAAGGATGGCAGACAAAGGTGAGGTAGTACTGGTTGGAGACTTCAATATACCAGACGTGGACTGGAGCATCCCAGCAGCAGCATCAACTAGGAGCAGATTTATCCTGGAGTCTCTTCAGGGTGCCTTCCTCAAGCAACTGGTCATGAACCAACTCGGCAGAAGGCAATACTGGACCTTTGTGCTCACAAACAGGGACAGTGTGATGGGGTAATATGGGGGAGCACCTGGTAACAGTGACCACCAGTCATTGTGGTTTGAAATCACAGAAAGAGCAGAACCAAACCACACAAAAACACGATCCTGGATTTAGAGGGGCAGACTTGGGAAATGGGAGATACTTGAAAGAGGCATTAAGGGAATGGGAGGAATCAGGGATTGAGGAACAGTGGGCAGTATTTAAAAATGGGATTATAAGAACAATGAATTATGCATTAAGCAGGTTAGCAAGAGGAAAAGAAAGAGGAGACCATTATGGTTTCCAAAGAGGTAGCAAAGAAAGTGAAAGCCAAAAAGATTGCATTCAGGCAATACAAAAGACACAGGCAGAAGGGGATAGGAGAAGTACCAGGAGAAACAAAGGAGGCAGGGAAGTCAGTAAGGAAGCAAAGCTCAGCAGAAGAACACATTGCAAAATCAGTGGTTAAAGGGGACAAACCTTTTACAGGTACATAAGGAAAAAGAAGGACAAAGGGAGGATAGTGAGACTGAAGGGGAGGATGGGAGCCGTGGAGGATGACAACAGTAAAGCTGACATATTGAACAGGTATTTCTGCTCAGTCTTTACTAAGGAAGAGGGGTAATGGGTCTGAAGGGAGTACAAGGGTAAAATGGTGCAGAAATGGACACAAGTCCCTTTACACGAGAAAGGGTCCTGAAGGAACTGGAAGTAATAAGAGCTGATAAAGCAATGGGGCAGATGGGGTGCACCCCAGGGTCCTTAAAGAACTAAGAGGTGGTGGCTGAACCTCTGGCTATCCTGTTCAGCCAATCACTGGAAACAGGGAGGTACCCAAAGACTGGAGGACAGCAGATGTAGTCCCCTTATACAAAAGTGGGAACAAAGAGAAGCAGGGAACTACAGACCAGTCAGCCTCACCTCGGTAGTGGGAAAGATCATGGAAGCACTACTGAAGGAGATTGGTGGAACATCTGGTTGTCAATGGACTACAGGACCCAAGGCAGCATGGTTTCACCAGGGGAGGTCATGTCAGACCAACCTCATTGAATTTTTTGACTGGGTGACTAGGAGGTGGATCAGGGAGGGCAGTGGACATGGCCTATCTGGACTTCAGCAAGGCCTTTGACACTGTGCCACATAGAAGACTATTACACAAACTGGGGAATATGGGTGTGGGCAGGACAGTAGTGTGGTGGTAGGTAACTGGCTGGGTGGCAGGACACAGAGGGGTGGTAAATGGCTGTCACTCCACAGAGGGAAGAGGACCAGTGGGGTACCACAGGGATCAGTGCTGGGACCGGTCCTATTCAACATCTTCATCAGTGACATTGCACAGGATATAGAAGGCAGAATTTCACTGTTCGCTGATGACACAAAGCTCTGTAACAGAGTAGACACACCAGGGTGTAGACAGAATGAGAAGCGACCTGCAGAAACTTGAAGAATGGTCAAGGGTTTGGCAGTTGAAATTCAATGCAAAGAAGTGCAAGATAATGCATATGGGGCACAAAACCCTGGCACAATATATCAGTTGGGGGTGAGGATATAGCATGCACCAAGCAGGAAAGGGATCTTGGGGTTGTCATCTCTGATGACCCCAAGGTAGGGAAACAGTGTGACAAGGCATCAGGTAAAGCAAATAGGATGCTGGGATGTGGAGGCAGGGCATCACCAGCAGGAAAAGGAGGTCATAATTCGCTATACAAGACACTAGTGAGGCCCCACCTGGAGTACAGTGTACAGTTCTGGAGACCATACCTACGTGAGGACATAGACAGGGTAGAGAAGGTTCAGAGGAGGGCAACAAAGATGGTGCATGGGTTGCATCACAAGTCCCATGAAGACAGGTTGAAGGAACTGAACATGGACTCCCTGGAGGAGAGGAGGAGAGAGGGATATGATGAGAGACATACAAGTATCTTAAAGGGAGGAACAGGGTGCAGGGAAAACACTATTTTAGCGAAAAAGATGTTTCAGGACCAGAGGCAGGGATGAAGTTGGAGGAGGACTTATTCAGAGGAAACATGAGAAAGAATTTCTTCACAGAACAGGTGGTGGACAAGTGGAACACCCTGCCAGAGGAAGTGGTGGGGGCTGAAACAATCACAGGATTTAAGAATGCATGGGATAGACATAAAGGAATTCTAGAGGTCAGGGGTAAGGGGAAATAGACTTCTAGGAAAACAAACTGAACTTACAAGCTCAAATGGGCAGACTAGGTGGGCCATAGGCCCTTATCTGCCGACACTGTCTATGTATCTATGTATCTATGTAGTTTGTCACTGGATACCCAGACTAAGGCTATGGATTTTCCTGTGGTGGGAAATTCTCTGTTTGGAGAGCAGACAGAGAATTACATAAAGAAGATGGATGAATATAGGACTACTTACAAGAGTGCCCAGGCTAAGGAGCGGCAAGTCACTCCACAAAGGCATGCCCCCAGGGGTAGGGGTAGGCCTTTTCACAGGCTTTTCTACCAGACTCAGGCCTCTGCCTCATGCTCAGAGGGGTCTTCAGAGGCAGGGGCAGACGAGGTGGGCAGACCTGCTCCACCCCCAGCCTAAAGCTCTATGCAAACAGGCACCCTGATGGGGTGCCCAGGGCCGATTCTCCTGTACCAGTGGGGGCAGGCTGGCTTACTTCAGTCAGAATTGGCTTCTTTAACCTCAGACAAGTGGGTTCTGGAAGTAGTAAGCCAGGGTCTGGTTCTCAGCTTCAAGGTTTCCCAAGTTGAGAAGCAGACTTTTTCTACCTGAAGTGCTTCAGAGACCCTCGCTCTGGAAACAGAGGGTCTCATCCTGTTAGCTCTCAGAGCAGTAGAAGGGTTCCTCCCTGCATCAGGGCAGGGTCTGTATTCCAGATACTTCCTCACTCTCAAAAAAGACAGGAGAATGCATGCCCATTTTAGATCTCAGATATCTGAACAAGCATCTTTTGAAACCAAAGTTCAAAATGGTAACTCTGGCAATGATTTTACCTTCCCTAAGGCCAGGGACTGCCTAGCCTCCCTGGACCTCAAGGATGCCTATTTCATGTCCTAATCAGAAGATCCCATCGAAGTACCTCCGGATTCGAACTGCCCTCAGGTCATTACCAGTTCAGAGCACGCCCTTCGCCTTACCTCTGCTCCAAGGATATTCACAAAGTGTCTAGCAGTGGCCCACTTAAGGAGGCAGAGGATTGCTGTTTTCCCTATCTAGACGACTGGCTCATTGTAGGCCAGTCCCCAGCACAGGTAAAATCTCACCTGCAGGTCACCCAGCAGCTTCTCACCTCCCTGGGTTTTCTGCTAAACCTACCAAAGTCAGTTCTGGAACCAGTCCAGGTACTCACCTTATAGGGCAGAACTTGACACAAGCTAGCCAGAGCCTTCTTCCCAAAAGGGTAAGGAATTTAGTGGCTCTGGCCTCTTCCTTCACTCTGCAGGTCTCGACCAGCAAGACACTTTCTGCAGCTCCTGGGGCACATGGCTGCATCCACAGCTGTTGTGCAGGGGCCAGATTTCAGATGAGAGACATTCAGTTTCACTTGAGAACCTTTTGGTCTCAGAGAAAAGACCCCTTTCCAAGTTGGTCCCAGTGACTCGACCTTGATCCTAGCTCTCCAGTGGTGGAAGGATCAGAGCAATTTAAGAGCGGGGGTCCCCTTCATTTCCCCTTCTCACGACTTGACTCTCACTACAGATGCTTCCCTTCTGGGTTGGGGAGCCCACATGGGCGACCTTTCCACTCAGGGAGTTTGGTCCCCCCAGGAATCTCTGCTCCACATCAATTTACTGGAACTCAGAGCTGTCTTTTAGCTCTTCAAGCTTTTCTGCATCTGTCCATGACAAGGTGATACAAGTCAGAACAGACAACACCACAACAATGTGGTACATCAACAAACAGGGGGACTCGGTCTTGGCCTTGTGCACCGAGGCAATGAAGTTGTGGTCTCTGGTCTATTCCTGAACACTTCCCTAGCAGTTCATCTTCCAGGGAAGGACAATGTCCTAGCGGATGCCCTCAGCAGGATTTCCAGGGCCATCACAATGGTCCCTGGATCCTCAAGTGCTGGGGATAGTTTTGCCAGGTGGGGCATCCCTCAGATAGATCTTTTGCAGCCCCAGACAATCACAAACTTCCTCTGTTCTGTTGCAGGCCTCCAGTGCTGGGCTCAGTTCCCTGAATGCCCTTCTTCTGGATTGGGAGGAAGTTCCTCTATGCTTTCTCCCTTTCCTCTCCTATTCAAAGTACTAGTCAAAATCAGATCTCAGCCTTGCAGGGTGATTCTGATTGCCCCTGATTGGGCCAGGCAGCCCTGGTACCCCTCCTTCTGTCTCTGACAGTCCATCTTCCCCTGTGCCTCCCAGGAATCACAATCTTTGACTTGTGCCCAGGGAAGGGTTTGGTATCCGGACCTCAAATCCCTCAACCTCAAGGCCTGGCTCTTGAGGGAGTTAGCGTTGCTGATTTACACCTCTCAGGGTGTTCTTGAGATCCTAAAGGCTTCCAGAAAGCCTTCCACTAGGGCTACTTATAGTTCTAAATGGAAAAGGTTTTCCATTTGGTGTGCTGGGAAAAATATTTCCCCAGAATCTGCTGAATTGCCCATTTTGTTAGATTACATGGCACATCTTAATTCCTTGGGTCTCAGACCAGCTACCCTGAGAGTTCATTTGGCAGCTGTGTCTGCTTTTGTGTCAGCAGGAAAGTCATCCCCTCTTTCCTCTCATCCTGTGTTTTCCAAGTTTTTTAAGGGATTACTCCATACTAATCCTCCTTTTAGGGAACCGGCCCCTGCTTGGGACCTTAATGTTTGCATTGCCCAGTTAAGTACAACCCCTTTTGAATCTCTGACTTCTGCAGAGCTTAAGTACCTAACTTGGAAAACTGTTTTCTAGTGGCTATCACTTCTGCCAGGCATAAGTGAATTGCAAACCTTGTCAGTGGAGACTGACTTTATTTCTTTCCACAGGGATAAGGTAGTCCTTAGGACTAATAGGAAGTTTTGCCTAAGGTGGTTTCAGATTTCCATCTTAATCAATCTATCTCCTTCCAGTATTTTCACTGATCACTCATCTTGGTGAGAGGAGGTTGCACAGCCTGGATGTTAAGAGAGCTCTTAGTTATTATATAGAGCGTACCAAAGGTCAGCAGGTTCGAATCCCTCCAACTTTTCCTTACCTATGGTGAAGTTGGGAAAGGCAAACCTGCCACTAAGAGATCAATAGCCAGGTGGATTGTCTCTTGTATCCAATTTTGTTATCAGAAAGTGGGCAAAAGCCCCCGGTTTGAGGCTCATTCTACCAGGGTGAGCTGCGTCTCTAGCTGCTGCCAGAGATATCCCTTTATTAGAGATTTGCCAGGCTGCTACTTGGAAAGCGGTACACTTTTACCAAGCATTACTCCTGGATGTCCGGCCAGAGAGATGCTCGGGTTGGCACAGCTGTTCTTCAAGGCCTATTATTCTAAGTAGGTTCTGCCCTTCCTCCATGGAGGTACTGCTGTGTATTCTGCTAATGTCTATAATATAGCAAGACTTCATGTTGTTTGAAGAAAAATTACTCATCTTAGTAATGTTGTTTCTTCTAATGGAGTCTTGCTATATTATAGACCTCCCCCCCAACCTGCCCCTCTCAGAACCTCTACTTGGTGGGGTGCGGGCAACTTAGTGTGGGCACTACTTATGTCCTGTTAGCATTTTGTCCCCTTTGGGACTTTGGGTGTGTGTATGTGTGTACGCGTGTGTGAGTTTTATTATACTTATGTTCCATTTTCATATTATTAGAATGGTGTTAGTATTTCTGGTCCCCTGACTTGAGTCTTGGGTGTTGGGACCATCAATGGTTGTTATTATTAAAGTAGCCATTTGGCTAGTGTAGGTTACAGCTTCCACACAGACCTTAGTGAGTTTGGCTCGTAAAGATCTGACAGTTCAAGTTTGAAATGACACAGATAGAGCTGCTCACGTGCCAAAATTCTATTTTGGAATGGTTTTAACCATTGCACTCCGGGGCAGTTCTAGAGCGGGATCAAACTGCTAATGTCTATAATATAGCAAGACTCCATTAGAAGAAACAACATTACTAAGGTGAGTAATTTTTTCTTTTGTGTGTACCATGTTTCTGTGACTGCCACGATATCCAGATGTTCCTCCTCCATCAAGGCCACTAATTCAGGAAGCTTGTTACTCAGACTACGGGCATTGGTACTCGTTGCTCTCAATTTTTTGATGGCTTTACTTTCTGTTGCAGCATCCCCCACTGATCTTTCTACCTCAGTCTTTTTCCCATTTAGTACCCTGTTTTGTAGGGAGAGGCTGGGATTTTTCTGCTGCTTATCAGTGCCTCCCCCCTTGACTAGTTTAAAAGCTTGCCAATGAAGCATTTAAACCGATTGCTCAAAAGACTTGTTCCCTTCCTGGACAGATGCAGACCATCCTGCCAGTATAGGCTGGTGTCCCTCCAGGTGGAACCCCAGTCCCCAATGAAGCCAAACCCCTGTGCTCCACACCATTTTTTCAACCACTCATTAAACTGCATGGGGTAAAGTACCCTTGCCTCACTCATGCCATTTACAGGCAGCACCTCTGAGAAGGATACTGTGTGTGCTACTTGTCTTAAGCCCCTCCTCAGTTCTACAAAGTCCTTCTGCACTGCTCTAAGCTCATGTTGAGCCAAGTCATTTGTCCCTAGGTGGACAATGACATCCAGCTCAGACTCCTGTGCAGGTGTTCTCGTGATCCTGAGGATGCGCTTCCCGTCCCTACAAGCCATGGCACCAGGCAGGCACTTTACTTCAGTTTTCCCTGCTCCCCCCAGTTCTATCCCCCTAATAATTGAGTCCCCCACCAGGAGCTGCTTCCTTTCCTTGTGGCATCCTCTGCCTCCTTCCTGTGGGCCTCCCTTGTGACAGGTGTCCTCAGCCTCCTTAATCTCCTCCGTAGGTGCATCCATAGGGGAACTGTGCTCCCCCAGAATGGTGTATGGATTGTGGCGTGGAACAACTGACTGGGTGTGCCTCTGTTCCACCCTCCTCACCCTCCCTGAGCCCACTGTGGTCCAACTGCTGTGCTTTCTTTGCAACCTCTGAGGTAGTGGTGGTGGCTCTGGTGCTCCCTGGATGGGGGGTTCCTTCCTACCATCCAGTCTGGCCTGGGGAAGGTTTTCTTACTGCTGTCCAGTGTGGCCTGAAGACGGCAACTTCCTCCTCAGGGCAGAGAATTGTTCGCAAATAGGGCAGCATCTCAGCCTCCAAGACTCCCGAAGACTGCTGCCCCACAGCCATTACATTGCACTACCCCCACATGACTATGTACTTTTTTGTGTGTGTGTGTGTGTGTGTGTGTGCTTGTGAGTGATTGGTTTGTTATATAGAAAAATATATATATATATTATACAATGTGTATGCGTATATTTTCAGTGCTGTGTGCTAGAGAGGATATGACATTGATATGCATCTTGCACTCTTGAGGAAATGATGTCAGAACCCCAGGTATAAAGGAACTATTTCCAGGGTGTATCCTTGTTATCCTGTTCAGTTGGTAGACTTCCACCCTGCAGAACTGTACTAACAGTCTTTTCCTTCCTTATTTGTGAAACCCATGGAGAAGAGGGACAGAGATGGCAGGGGCAACTGACAAGTCCATCAGTACAAACACAGGCCAACTCATACAAGGTTCGTCAGAACTGGTCTGTATGTCTAGTGCTCTGTGCCTGCCACTACAGCTCTACAAGATCACTTGGAGCCCAGCCTTGCTGCATCTGAGTAACAAGTCTCAATTCTGGAGTTTAGGTACTTGTACTGGTAAGCCCTTAAAGAGAGGTTTTCTTTCTTTCGCCATTTATTTTTTTATTTTGCCAATTGTTTAATCAGGTGAGACACACTAAGCCGAAAGCTTTTTTACATATGCAACCTGGGAGCACAGGGAAGTTAAGCGACTTGCTCAGGGTCATACAGTATATGTAAGTGGGGGTTGTGGGATTCAAACCCAGGTCTCCAGATTTGGAGCTCAGAGCCTTAAACCACTGTGCTATACTGCCTCCCTATTTATGCCCAGGGCTTCTGACCTTGTGGGTTTGGAAAATGTGCTCGGTTTTCTGCCTGCAACATTTTATACAGGCATCTTTGTTGAACCAGTACTTTTGTTTCTTTTTCCACCCCTTTCTGGATTATGACAATGCTGCTTACATCCCACTTGTAATGAGTGACAGAAGCACTCAATGCACTGGAAAAATAAGTATTTCTTACCTTAGGGTCTCCAAGTGGTGCTTCTGTCACTCAAAAAAAAAAAAACACTTCTCACCATTGTTGGTGGGGAAAGACTTTCGCTAGTGTTTGGGGACCAGTCCTGCAGAGTGTTTGCCCAATCATTCAGACTGGCAGCAATACCATGACTGGAGCTCATGTCAATCCTCCGGATTCTGCAGGGTACCTTTCTGTACAGGAATGGTACAGTAGCAACTCAGGGTCATGTGGAATGCCACAGATCTGATCTCTTGCCTGTCAATTTGTGGGAGGACTTACCCACATGTAATGTGTGACAGAAGCACTGCTTGGAGAAAATAAAGTACCCTAAAGGTAAGAAATAGTCTTTCCAGGATAAACATTCCAGCTAATGAAATGTGTGGAAAGACGTGATTAGACTCATGCAGCAGGACTACATTTTACTAATTACACCCCACAGCACCCACAACAGTTAAAACATAAAAAACAAACACGCTGGCACTGCTTTAATTTAATGGTTTCTCAGTTTACCCATTTTATAAAACACAGTAACATACGCTAGGGTGTGGGTTATGCCACAACCACACTTCCAGATGCTGAAGGCACTTTGCGTTTCACAATACACCTGGGTGTTCATTTATCACATATTATATGACAGGTATCTCTTGGAAGCCAACCAAAAGAAAAACTGCCATTTAATTCCCCACAAACTACTATAGCCACATTTTGGACACTCCCACAGTAGGTTATCCACATTTCAGTCATGCCTCCAGTATGTTATCCATTTAATCCACGGGGGCATGTTCCTCTAACTACCACAGCACTTTTAAAATCCTGGGTTCTAAATGTCTACTAGTATAATAGTAATAACATTGTTAGCCAAAGTATACTCGGAATAACCAGCTTCAGCGGTTGCTTAAATGCCTCAGCTTTCGTCCTTGGCATTTAATCTTTCACTTCAGCTATTCCTTTGTATACTCCAGCTAACTGAATATCATCACTTAAACAACCCACACTCTTCTGTTTCTTACTGCCTACTCAATATATGAACGAGAAATGTTCATAATAAAACTGCATTATAGTTTAAATGTTTTTGAAAAGGATCCTTTTCTCATAACCTAAAAAAAGATGACAGCTCATGGCCAGTTTATTACTTAAGTCCAGTAAATGTTTCATGCTGCTCAAGATACACAGACACAGGACAGCTTAGCGGAGAGGTAGCCATCCTTTCAGTGTGCCCTTGATGTCAACAGCTCTGGAGGGTGCTGCTGAAAGTTAGGCTTTACAGTTAAGGAAGCTAAGAGTCTCTCAGTAATAACTCGACAGGGTGGGCGTTGGGATATAACGATCGCCCAGGGCTTAATGAGGCCCAACGCCGCAGGCGGAGGGCCTTATAGCCCTGGAAGGTTCGTTATATCCCATAATGCCCACACTGTAGGGTATTATTACACTTAGAGAATGTGGTATAGCTGTGATGTTTTGAAAAACTATAGAATAAATATTTCTTTATGAAAACTATATAAAAAACAAATAAAAAGTAACGTTTCTAGTAAAGTAAACCCTGCAGAAAGTACAGTTACGTAAGAACTTACCATAACAGGAGATCTTCGAGAACAGCTCTTGCAGCAGGTTACACCATTAGGACTGAAGCCGTCATGCATCAGGACCCCACGGAAATCTTCTAGCTAGCAGTCTTCAGCAGGGGCCACCTCCAACGTCGGTCCCGCCCCCGACGTCAGGCGTAGTACATAAGGAGGCGGTCCCACCAGAATCCCCAGTTCTCCTGCCGGAGTCTTCCGGCCGCTGGATGACATCAGAAGAGGAGACCGAGGACTCGCCATCAGATGGCCAAAACTAAAGACGGACCTTTCCAATCCGAAGGATGGGTATTAGGTTAGAACCTACTTCCTCCAAGGGGGAATGGTGGGCAGGAAGGTACCTGCTGCAAGAGCTGTTCTCGAAGATCTACTGTTACGGTAAGTTCTTACGTAACTGTACTATCTTCTTCGAGATACAGCTCTTGCAGCAGGTTACACCATTAGGACTGATTCCCAAGCAATGGCGACATTGTAAAGCCATCAGGAGGAGGAAAAACGGAGATTAAGACCCCTTCTGAGCCCAAGACAGAAGTCCCTGGAGGACGGCTAGGCCGAAACCAGCCCTTCGCCTTGAGGCAATGTCCAGGCTATAATGCCTGATAAAAGTATGCACTGAGCTCCAGGTGGCTGCAGCACAGATAGCTGAAGTGGACACATTCTTCAGTGCTGTGAAGGAGGTAGCCACTCCTCTAGTGGAATGGCCCTTGACCACTCCAGGCAAGGGTTTTCTGTGTTTGTCATAGCAGAAAGAGATGCACTGAATAAGCCAGCGTGAAAGGGTCTGCTTCGAGATGGGGGCCCCTTTCATCCTCTCAGCGAAGGATACGAACAGCTGCTCCGCTTTCCGGTGTTTGGTTCTGGTCAGATAATATCTGAGACACCTGTGAACATCCAGGGTGTGAAGCAGTGCTTCTCCTCAATTGGTGTACTTGGGAAAGTACACTGGTAAATCGATGTCCTGATTAAGGGTAAGGGCTGAAACCACCTTAGGCAGGAACTTGGGATTTGTCCTCAGGGATACCCTGTCCTGGTGAAAAATTAAATAAGGCTCTTTACACATGAGAGCATGTAATTTGGAGATTCTTCTCGCCGAAGTAACAGCAACTAAAAACGTTTTCCACGACAGAAAACGTAGCTCGCGATCCGCGGTTGGTTCAAAGGGTGGCAGTGTAAGCTGCTCCAGGACGAAGGGCAAGTCCCAAGGAGGGGACGTGATCTCAATGGGTGCCTAAGGTGGAGGACCCCTTAGAAAGGCACGAGTAGTATCCAACTGGGCCACCATGCGATGGCCTATGGGGCATGATAAGCTGAGACTGCACAAAGGTGCACTTGATCGAGGAGTAAGCTAGCCCTGATTGAAAAGAGAAAGCAGGTACTCAGAACCAGCTTCTCAGGACAGTCTAAGGGCAAGAAACCGCTGTTTGAGTCCACAGAAACCTGCGCCACTTCATGGCGTATGTTGCGTGTGTTGCCGGTTTTCTGGCAGCAGAAAGCACGTCTGCCACCTCTTGCAAGACCCCGTGTCGCAACATGGCTATGTCTCTAGGAGCCAGGCATGTAGGTTCAATGAATGTAAGTCCGGGTGGACTAGTGAACCCTCCTCCTGAGACAACAGGTGGGAGCTGATTGGCAAGGGAAGCGGTGGTTCCCGGGACAACTGGTTCAGAAGCAGGAACTAAATTTGCCTGGGCCAAAAAGGCGCTATCAAAATAAGCGTTGCGTGCTCCCTGCGAAGTTTGAGAAGGACTCTCTGGATCAACGGGAAAGGAGGGAAGGCGTAGAGGAATCTGCCCGCCCAGGAGAGGGACAACGCGTCTCACCAGAAAACACCAGGCCCTGGATCTAGCGAGCAAAAAATTGGGCAGTTTTGCGTTGGATGGGGATGCGAATAGATCCAATTCTGGAGTGCCCCATCTGTGAAACAGCTCCTCTGCCACCTCCTGTAGAAGTTCCCACTCGTGGACTCTGGCCTGGGAACGACTCAGGCTGTCTGCGACATTGTCGTCCACCCCGGGAACGTGAACTGCAATGAGGTTTGCGCCATGTCGTATTACCCATTCCCACACCCTCATGGCCTCCCTGCAAAGGGGGTAGGAGTGTGTGCCTCCTTGTTTGTTGAGGTAATACAACACCGCAGTATTGTCTGTTTGCAACAGGAGAGTACTCGGTGGAATCTCCGACTGAAAGGCTTGCAGGGCATAAAGGACTGCCTCATCTCCAATATGTTGATATGGAGATGAGATTCCTGGGTAGTCCATGTTCCCTGAGACCTCACCCCATTCAAGTGCGCTCCCCACCCCAGCCCTGAGGTGTCTGTGGAGAGTGTTATCACCGGGGACGGCGCTGTGAAGGGAACCTCCACAGAGAGGGTTCCCGGATCTAGCCACCATTGCCAGTCCCGAACCACGGCCTTCGTGATTCTGACTGGATGCTACAGATGGTCTTGCCTTTGGTCCCATTGCACTCTTAACAGTCACTGGGTTATCCGCATGTGAAG
The DNA here is from genome assembly GCA_016271365.2 of Neoceratodus forsteri. Lineage (NCBI taxonomy): Eukaryota > Metazoa > Chordata > Ceratodontiformes > Ceratodontidae > Neoceratodus > Neoceratodus forsteri. The sequence continues at coordinate 370,751,127 of CM057458.1, forward strand.
TCTTGCCATCGGGACTGTTGGAATGGCCGCAGCCATGTGTCCGAGCAGGCGAAGGACCAATCTGGCTGGGACGGTCTTCTTCGCAGATAGGTCCCTTATGAGGGATCGGATGCGTTCCGCTCTGTCTTCGGGAAGAAAAGCTTTCCCCTTGACGGTGTCCAGAACTACCCCTATGAACTGCAGTTTCTGGGACGGTACCAGGAGAGACTTCTCGTAGTTGATTAGAATGCCCAGAGACTGAAAAAGGGCCTGAGTATGCTGAATGGCCATCAGCAATGCCTCCTTGGAGGAAGCCATGAGAAGCCAGTCGTCCAGGTACGGGAACACATAGTGGCCCTGTCTCCTCAGAGACGCTGCCACGACTGCCATGCACTTGGTGAATACCTTGGGTGCTGATGACAGCCCGAAAGGAAGCGCTCAGTACTGATAATGGCGGCTGAGAAACTCGGAGCGCAGGAACCTCCTGTGCGCTTGAGCAATAGGGATGTGCAGGTAAGAGTCCTGCATGTCCAAGGACGCCAAGAAAGCGTTCTTCTTCAGCATGGGGATTAGTCCCAGAAGGGTCACCATGCGGAAGCGCTTGTAAATGACCAACATGTTGAGATCGCTGAGGTCCAAGATTGGACGGAGGTCCCCTGTTTTCTTTGGAACCAGGAAGAAGTGTGAATAGTAACCTGCTCCTCTCTGGTTCCCTGGAACGTGCTCCAAAGCTTCTTTCCGTAGAAGCGTGAGCACTTCCTGCCGTATGAGCAGGGCGTGCTGACCCGAATAACGGGAGAGCAGAGGAGGCCCTGTGGGAGGGTTGTCTACAAATTCTGAATAATGGCCTTTTTCGACCAACTGTAGCACCCACCTGTCGGTGGTGATCGCCCGCCACCCTGGCAGGTGGTCCGCGATGAGACTCCCGACCTTCATTTCCCGTTGATCCTGAGCAGGGGCGGGGGCCAGGAAGGAGCCATGCTGTGGCAGCATTGGATCCTGCAGGTTGGGCCGACTTGGTAGCTCGTTGGCCTCTGCCTGAGGATGTCTTAGCCTGGGCTTTCCGATTGAAGGGACCCCTCTGTTGCTGGCCAGAATGAGGTTGTTGCCTTTGGGTCCGGCTGCGAAAGTGACTCTGGTTCCTACGAAAGGAACCAAGTCTAGATCTGTACATGGCATGGACAGATCTAATAGCCTTCCCGGCTTCCTGCAATTTGGTGATCACCTTTTCCGAGGCTTCACCAAACAGAACTTCGCCATGGTAAGGAGCGTCCATGATATTTTTCTGGAAGTCCGGGGTAAACCCGGAGACACGAAGCCATGAGTGTCTCCGGAGACAGATGCCTGAGGCTGCCGCTCTGGCCGAAGAGTCCACAGAGTCGTATGTGGCTCTCAGCACCTGGGTCCCCACGTCTGAACCCATATGGAGGAGCTGCAGGAGTTCCTCCTTTTGGCCACCATCTGGCAGTTTCTCAGCCAGGTCCTGTCCCTGTTCCCACAACGCGTTCTGGAACTGAACCATGTGGGTGAGGTAGTTCAATGATCTAATGGCGCAAGTCGCAGCCGCGTACGTGCGCCTGCCTAGCCCGTCCAACTGCTTGGACTCTGGGTCCGGTGGCTGCGTGCTCAAATGTTGCAGTTTCGGAGACCAGTCGTGAGAGGCTGTAATGACCAGGGAGTCGGCCAGAGGATGGTTAGCCAGGTACTGGTCCTCCCTTGGGGCCTTGTACAGGCGGTCAGCCTTCTTCGGCATTGCAGGGGTCAAATGTGGACGCTTCCATGCTGCCTTGGTGACGTCCACAAAAGGAGTCCACCAAAGGTGGCACTACCACAGGCTTGGGGTCTTTTTGCCGAAAGTAGCGGGCAAGGCGTAGTCTTTCGGGGTCGAATTCCTCGGCATCCCATCCCATGTTCTCCTGAATATGCCTCATTATTTCAGAGAACGATGGGTCATCCGGAGGAGACCTAGGGAGGTCGCATGGGTCTGGAGAGGGGATGCTGATTGGTGAAGGAGACCTGGAGCATTCAGAGATGTCAGATCTGGAACCCACAGTGGACAGTGAATACCGGCGTCTTCTGGGTCTCTTGGGGCTGGGTGACCCTAAAGAGGATCTTGACGGAGGCCTTCTCTTCTCCAAAGATCTACCCCTAGGAGGTGCTGCTGGCTCCTGGGGGGGTAAGGTGCTCGTCCTGCTGACCCCTTGGATGAAGGAGGGGGTGCAGGTGTCGGGGCTGCCGCGGGTGCAGGAGGAGGCTGCGTGGTGACCACATCCTTTTTGATGGTGTCCCACCAGAAGGTGAAGAGCTCCTTCACTTCTGACAAGTTTAGGCCCGACGACGGACCGGGCGCCGGTGACCTGTCGCCGGGGCCGGCTCCCCAGGGGTCTCTGGTTCTGGAGAGGGTTCCCGTGGGAGTTCGACGGGTCCGGGATCACCCGCCTGGTCTTCGGGCTGGGTAGACTCCTCCTCTGACAGCGCCTCCCGACCGACATCGGTAGGCGGTGGTGTGGTCCTCCTGACTGCGGTATCTGACGCCAGTCCCCCCCGCCGGCGTCCTGGGGCGCGAATGCCTGACCAGCGACGGGTGACGAGCGGTCACCGGTTCCCTGGAGTGCTTGTGTACCTTGGCCGTCGGGTCCAACGTCCACTTAAGGGAGGTCAGCTCCTTGGTCTTACGCTGGGGTGGCGGCGGTAGGAAGACTGACTGGACGTCGGAGGCCGAATGCCAGGAAGACTACTTGTGGGACTCCCCAGACCTGGACGAGGCCTTAGCCGAGGAAGCGGGCCTGGAGGTCTTGGCAGGCTGCAGACTAGAGGAACCACTGGCCGATTTGACCACCACCGGGGGAGGCTGAGAGCGGGCCCTCGACGGAGAGCAGTCCGACCTGGAGCCGGAGCTGCGGGAGTCCGAGGCCCTGGAGGGGGATCTGGGTCTCACCTTCTCCCGGTGCTTCTCATGGTGCCTGTGTGACTTCCCTGAAGATTCCCCTTTGGAGGAAGGTTCCATGGCCTTAAGTTTTTCTTCAAGGAGGAAAGCCTGGAGGGCCTTCTGTCGGCAGATTCTCGTTCAGCTGTTAAAGCCCTGACAGAAGGAGCAAGCCTGGGTGTCGTGGTCCGGGCCCAGGCAATGAACGCAGGCCAAATGAGGGTCTTTGAAAGGAATCTGCTTTCCCCAGGCACACTTCGAAGAATGGCCCTCCACTGAAGTTGGGGAGGACATCAGATGAAAAAACGACTGAAGAGAGTTGATTTTCCAAAGTTTGAAAGTTTTCCTGGTCGTCGCGCGCTAGACCAACCGAGAGATCGAGACATGCAAAGTCAACGGCGGGAAAGAACTGGGGATTCTGGCGGGACCGCCTCCTTATGTACTATGCCTGACGTCGGGGGCGGGACCGACGTCTGAGGTGGCCCCCACTGAAGACTGCTAGCTAGAAGATTTCCGTGGGGTCCTGACGCCTGACGGCTTCAGTCCTAATGGTGTAACCTGTTGCAAGAGCTGTATCTCGAAGAAGATCTGGAATGACCACAGGAGGGCGCTGCCATGTTTGTATGTGTGCCATGAGCTTGTGCTCTTGCTTTCAGTTTGCACACAGTGAGATAGGAGAGCTGTTTCTTTAGCTTGTTGCCTTGATTTGTGTTTCCCCTGTTCCTCAAACAGACACAGAAACCGAGATGATAGGTATTTATTTTACTTTGTAATGCGTGTTTATAGGTATCTGAAGATGGGTACCTGTTTATTTTTCATTTTCTTGAGGTCTGAAATGTGGCACCGCACGACTCTGGAACTCTGTGTAAAAGTATGTTGAGAGGGAGCGCGACTGCGTCGAGTAAGGAGATTTAACTTAAGACGGAAAAAAAAAAAAAGTTTTGTTTTGTCGTGCATTCAATTTGGAGTGTGGTGCAACAGTGTGTAGAGAACTCAGTTTGGCTAAGTGAGCGAGGGAAAAATGGCAGGTGGCAATTTTCAATTTTGGGGTGCCCAAGGATAGTGTTAGTTATAGGGCAGTGCCAAGTGGAACTTGTTTTTCAGTGGGCCGTTGTTGAGAAATGACGGCCCGGGTGGCAGGCTGTTTTAGCCAATCAGGATGCTAGTTTTGTTTTAGCCATTATCTAATTTTACATAGCTTAGGAAGGTGTGCCTGATTAGTATAATTGAAGGTCTTAGGACTCAGGAAGTTTATAAGGATCATGGACCTGCTACAGACTTTAATAATCAAAGACCTTAACTATTTTTGTAACATGGCACAAAAAAGAAAGAGGAAAGCAAGCAGTCAGATAGGTTGAAACACACCAGCTGATACAGTGCAAACCATGGTTTAATACCACGGTAGACACCAGCCGCGTACAAAAAGAAGTAGAGGAGACCCTCGGTCGCGCGCGCGCCACCCGATCTCAGGGAGGAGCAAGCCTTGGGCGCCTGCACAGCACAGCAAAACTGTGGCGCTGAGAGCAGTCAGTTGAAACCGCTGAGTGGCACAGGAGAGCAACCTAACGAAAGGGCAAAGGCAGAGGGTGGCAGAAGGAGGAAATACCATAGTTGTGTTAGCACCAATGTACTGTGTGGGTGAACAGCAATCCAGGGAGCTAGGTGCGAGAGCTTGCACAGTCGGAAACTCACCGGAACATAACCGTACTAGTCGCCTATAAATAAGGTGAAGTGGGCGGCATGCATAACAAGAAGGGCATAGAAATGTGTACTGAGAGGTACCCGTCACACCCGCAAGTCAGAGAAGGAGAGCACAAGGAGCCTGTGAGGGGAACAGATGCTGATCCGCAGAGAGACAGTGGGGCAGCCGAAGTGGTAGTGGGTTGTCAAGGCAACGATGCAAAGCAGCAGGCACACCCAGCGTGCAACAGGACACTTTCAGCGACCCGCCACACATTGCACCTGACACAGCACAAGAGAAGCCATAGAGAAGAAAAGTAGCGACAGGCAGCAGGATGTATAGTAGAGCTGCAGATTTTAGCCACCTCGGTTCAGTTTCACAAACAGCAGATAAGCATACAAATGGATGTTAGATGTGCAACGTGCACGCGCACGCTTGACAGTGAATTCAGCCCTTATAGAGAGATTAGTGAGAGACACAAACGTGATGTTCTCCGGGCACTGAACAAGTCATATCCACGTATGTTCTTAATAATAACACATATCAAGTTGCTACAGTCCTTGCCATGTTACAAGCGGATTAACCCACTCGAAAGCATGGGTCTACTGTGGAATTAATCCATGGTTGGTTGGACCCACTGCCTCGGCCCGTGGTCCAACCTCTCCACCCCCACCCCAGCCATGGGTTAATTCCACAGTAGACCCATGCTTTCTCGTGGGTTAATCCTTACTTATTCATAGTCTTGAAAGATACAAGATAACGGGCACTGGCTGCATTAGGCTATACTTGATTGCATCACATTTTTCTGACTCTGGAATAGCTTTCCCCCTCTTATCCATTCAGCTCCTTCCCCCTTTTACCCTGAAAGTCCTTCTCCAGGACTGTATAACCAGTGTTTGCAACTAACTAATTTACATTTCTGCACTCCATTCTCAGTCCACTGTCTTCTACCTTGTACAGTACATTTTATATATTATTTATATACAAACCTTCTCTGCACCTTCATATTATTATACAGTGTATTTATCCCGTTGCTGTCATGTCTCTGCACTAAAATCAAAACCCATTATCGTACTGACTGTTAGACTGACTTGTAACCTTATTACAAACTGATTATATTACTAAGGTCGTGGTGCTGTGCACCACAAGGTACTGTCACACATCTAGAAAATAGCGTTTGCTAAGGATACAGTCCAAATAAATTGTCCGATACCAAAAATATGTACACAATGAGACAACAGGGCGTGCATTAGGCAGTGCTAACACATGGCTAGGGGGTGTAGTGAAGCACGAGGCTCCCCTAGTCATGTGTTAGAACTGTGTAACGCACACCCTGGAGTGGCTTATTGTGCTTATAAAATGGGCTTTTGTATATTGCATGTAAAATTACAAAGTTTAATGCTTAAATAGAAAAACATTAAAACTCAATGTATTTGGATGTAAAACAGTTCCTCAGCCTGTAACAGATTATTGTAATTTTTTATTTTGCCCCTTGGACTTCTGTCTCATCGTGGCCACTGTAGATGAAGATTATTGCTATGGTTTCCAGGTTTCTCCTCGCCACACACTGTTGACTCCTACGACCACATGCACATCCTCAATAGGGATGTCACGATAACATGATATGACGATACAACACGATAATTACCTCCAACAATAATATATCATTGTAAAAAACGAATATCACAATTAGTATGCAGAACAATATACCACGATATGCAATGATAAAGTGACTCAGCTTGCTTTTCCAGTACCATGTCCCTTTCTATGTGCAACCATGATTCCCGATTCCCCACCATCCTCCTTTTAGATTTTTACTATTTTTCTTCAAAATTAGAAATGCAGGGCCAGCCCTGTGGCACGGAGTTTTGAGGGCCTGGGTGCCTCACATGCAGGCACACCAGTAAACAAGGTTCAGAAATAGACGTGGGTCACTCGAGGGCTGGCTGCATGAAGGCAGACTGAGCATTCACCAAACTTTGTAGAGGGGGGACAGCCCAAGCCACTGCTTGGTCACCATCTGGCAGAAGCTGGATGATGCAGCAGTAACTGCCTTCTGACTGTCTGGGTGCAGGGGCTGAGGCTGAATATGTGCAACATCTTTATGTCACACTTTTTGAAAGACATTTAAAGACACAAGACATTTTTTGGATATATAGGTGAAAAAAGAAAGACCTAGGGACAGATAGTAAGCTGAAAGGGGGAAGGAGGGGCTTGTGTGAAAGAGGGCCACCAAAAAGCAGACTACTGAACAAATTATTTGGTTCAGTATTTATGGAGGAGGGGACAGGTAGCAGGCCTATAATAAATAAATAAATAAATAAACAAACAAACAGGGGCATTAAGGAACGGGAGGTGGACACTAGCCCCTTTATTAGGGTATCAAATAAGTCAAAAAATTGATTAACAGTTTTTGCTTTCATTTTGTCTATTGTGCCATGGACTTATTCTAAAAATTGTTAGCTTACTGTATGCATTTCTAGAAATGCTTAGCAATACCTCCTGTTTTACGCAGCATTTTGCTATGCTATACCAGCTATTTAGTACCCTGCTTTACAGAGGAGAGAGTCCTAAGAGAGCAGCCACATTTAAATGTAGACAAGGCAATGGCACCAGATGGGGTGCCATGCACCCCAGGTTATTGAGGGAGCTCAAGGAGGAGCTGGCTGCTCCTCGGACAGCCCTGTTCAACCTGCCACTAGAAACAGGAGAGCTACCGGGAGACTGGAGAAGGGGTGATTTAGTCCCACTCCACTAAAGTGGAAGCAAAGAGGCAGGAAACTATAGGCCTGTCAGCCTGACTTCGGTAGTGGGCAAAGTAATGGAATCACTACTCAACAAAAGGATTGGGGAATACCTTGTTACCAGTGGACTACAGGATCCAAGTCAACATGGTTTCATAGGGGAGGTCTTGCCAGACAAACCTGATCAAGTTCTTTGATTAGGTAACCAAGGGAGTGGATGGGGGGGGGGGGCAGCTGATGTGGCCTACCTGGATTTCAGCAAGGCCTTCGACCCTGTTCCACACAGAAGGCTGGTGAGCAAGCTAAGAAGCCTAGCAATAGGCCCTAAAGTAGTAAGATGGGTAGTGAGCTGGCTAGGCAATAGGAGTCAGAGGGTGGTGGTAAATGGCATCCACTCTGGAGGAGGTAAAAAGTGACCAGTAGGGTGCCACAAGGGTCAGTACTATCATGCACTTGGGGCTCAGAAACCTGGGGGCAACGTACCAAATGGAAGCAGAAGTACTAGCAGTCACAAAACAAGAAAGGGACCTGTGGTAATAATTTCTGATGACCTGAAGGTAGCTAAACAGTGTGACAAGGCAGTAATAAAGGCTAGCGGAATGCTTGGATGCATAGACAGGGTTATCACCAGCAGAAAGAGGGAGGTAATAACACCCCTGTGTAGATTGCTAGCGAGACCCCACCTCGAGTACTGTGTACAGTTCTGGAGACCCCACCTCCGAAAGGACACTGACAGGGTGGAGGTGGTACAGAGGAGGGCAACCAAAATGGTGCAGGCCTGCACTAGTAGCCCTATCTAGAAAGCCTTATGGAATTAAATATGTACTCCCTAGAAGGAAGAAGGGAAAGGGGGATATGACTGAAAGATTAAAATACCTCACACGTATAAACAAGGTACAGGGAAGGGGCATCTTCCAAAGAAAAAGATGCTTGAGGGCAAGGGGTCACACTATGAAACTGAAAAGGGGGAGGGAGGCCGAGAGGAAATGTGAGGAATTACTTCTTCATGGAAAGGGTGGTGGATGCTTGGAACAGCCTCCCAGCAGAGGTTGTGGAACTAAAACAGTTACAGAGTTCAAGAATGCATGTGATAGACACAAGAGTATTTTAGAATTAAGGCAAGGGAGGATTTAAACTGGAGACGAAGTAGGGTCTGCGGTGGCACTGTAGGTATGTTTCACACACCTGCACCATCACACACATGCCAGCCTCAGGGACGGGAAAAAGAAATGGGGGGACAGTATGTGCACCAGTCGACTTACTTACATAGAAACACAGAAACTGACAGCAGATAAGTACCACTTGGCCCACCACTGCAGGTCGTGGTGGCTAAAATGGTCACAGTATGTCTCCGGAGGCACTATAGGTAGGGAATTTAACTCAGACTAGGTGCGCCATGTGGTCCTTATCTGCCAATAACTTCTATGTTTCTACCTAGTCTGCCCATTTTCCCTACCTACTTTTAGATCTGTAGTCATTTCCCCCCACACAACCCCCCCGCCAAAAGCTGCTTACCCTATTGCAGATCTTTGGGTCTCTGCAAGAGGCTTACCTTCCCTTCTACAATGACGCTAATAAAAACATTAAAGAGGACTGGTCCCAGTACTGATCCTTGTGGCACCCCACTGGTCACCATCCCTTCCTCGGAGTGATCCCCATTTACCATCACCATCTGTCTTCTATCCACTAACTGATTTTTTGCACAGTTTACCACCTTTGAACCCACTCCCGGGCTGCCCAGCTTGTTTATGAGTCTCCTATGTGCAATGGTACTGAAGGCCTTACTGAAATCTAGGTAGGCCACATCCAAGGCTCCACCCTGATCCAGTCCCCTGGCCACCCAGTCAAAGAAATCTATCAGATTTGTTTGACATGACCTCCTGTTGTGAATCCATGCCGTCTCAGTTCCTGTAAGCCACTGGATTCAAGATGTTACACAATCCTATCCTTCAATAGTGATTTTCCTCAGTGGTACTTAACAGCTAACAGGAGCCCTCAGACATCTCCCCACGTTGATCCTCACTGGTGAGACAGTGGGGAGAGTGGTAGTTGGGTTTGGGGCACCAGGATGCCCGAATGTTGGAACTGGTGGTGACCAGGTCCAAACGGCTATATGGGGGAATTTGTTTTTGTTTTTAATTTTTTTAATTATGCCGATTATTGTCATTCTGGCCAGGCATGGATTTAAAGGACACAATTTCAGGCAGACCACAAGTCAGGTGCACAAAAAAAAAACGCACAAGTGCATTTGTCATTTTATTTTCATCAAGTAAAATATACAGAAAGCAAAACGATAAGTCAGACAACTGCTTAGCTTCAACACTTTCTAAGGCTTCTCTTCAGCCTACCATGAATCAAACAATGTGAAAGCACATAGTACAAGGAGGTCTTTCTCCTTCCCATCTCAGCACTGAGGTAGGACTTTTTATAAGCTCACTAGAAGCTGGAAAAACAATTTCCCCTGCCTTTGATTAACAGCAGACATAACATAAAACTAGTCAATAGGGGCCACTGTTGCTCCATGGAGAACAGTTATTTTGGCAGCCACTTAGGGAACATTGCATAACTTGTTTACAACATGGTTTAAGGTCAGACCTGAGGTCAGAACACACTGTGCTCTCCTAAACTCTCTTGCAGGGTCAAATTACCTCATGCTGTCTGCCGCAAAATGCATCTTAGAAGGGGGATGCTAACATCTAGAAAAAACAGACAAGTTTTTATTATTCTTGTATCAAGACAGCGCTCTCATTTTGTAATTGTACTTTTACTTTTGTTTTTAGGTTAATATGCACAGAAGGCTTTATAAGCACTTCAACACTTCATAACCAGTCAACCAGCATATTGGACATAATACAAAACAAACCGCTTGGAAAAGGGGTTTCAATTTATCCCAAGGGTGTCCACTATGACAGGGGTCACACTGTCACAGTGATAATTAATATATTGTGATCTGCCTGGATTGGTGGTAGTTCTGCTGGATGTTAAAGATCCCATGGCACTTATCGAAAAAAGTAGGGGAATTTCCCCGGTGTCCTGGCCAAATTTCCCTCGTTCACTAAAAATACCACCAACAGCTTAATCTGGTTCAAGGTCAGTTGTCATTCATCTGTATCCCCTTCCCCCCCGGTCGTGCCTGAAAATAGGCAGGATTTGTCTAGTGCACTTACCCAGTCAACAAAAACTAAAATAAAAATCATTTTTACCCAAATGTCATGATACTGAAAAAAATTTGATATCACATCCCTAATCTGGAACCCCACAAAAACTACAGCACGTTGTGGATGGTTTTGTTTTATTTATATATTTTTTCTTCCTTTTCCTAGTTGTGTGATAAGATCCAACGAGGAGCCAGTAAAGAGTGAGAGCGCATGTGCATGTACCAGTAAAGCAAAAGACGCAAGCATAGCTCAGCAGTGAAAGATGGTAAGGGATTTCAAAATAAAATAATCAATGAAAAGTTTAAACCAGGTTATTACTGCTGTTCAGCCCCTGTGCTTCCAGTGTGTGTAATGGTTTGGGAAGGGGGCGCGAGCGGAAGACTGGCCGAGGCAAGAAGGGAGAGTGAGCAGGTGAGCGATCAGTTTGTTCCAAACAAAACCAAAAATGAGAATGAGAAAAAAAGAAGTTTTTACGGCAGCTGGTTACTTTCAAGTTCAGATTACAAATTTTTTTTTTTTTGGTTACACAGGTGAAATAGTCCGTTTTTGTATTGGAATCAATATTTTTGTCGGTAAGGATGAGAAAAAAATGGCGGCGGGTTTGATTTTTTAAATTCTACGGCTCAAGGATTTAAAACAGTGACTGCATCTTAGTTGTCAGGACTAGTTGTCAGTCGTGTGTTAGATACTCCTAATGCACGGTTAGCAACCAATCAAAATGCTGAAAATGTTTTGCCCATTTTATAAGTTTATTCAACGGCGTTATATCAAGTATCAAAAACAGTGCATAGAGGTATCCTGTTACATACCACCAGCCGTCATCGTATTGCATATGTCCCATTATTAAAGCCTCCCATATAAAAGAATTCATGTTTTGTACTCCCTCATATTTATGCATCACCCCGATATCTGTATCTAGTTGCCCCGTACCAAGCAACTACAGTGGGGTCAAAGACATCCAGTAAGGATGCAGACTGTTGCACATCTGTGTGGCTGCGTGACTATTACTGTCTTGGATGCTCCTCCCTCACCCCAGGATACATCTGGAAACTAGCTGTCCCCGGCTTAAATGTGCCTCTCCTAGTAAAACTTTTGAAATAAATATATTTCATATTAATTGCTTTGGAATACCTCCCCACTTTATTTTGTAACAGAAGGCAAAATATCATCTGAACTGAGTACTTCTTGTGTAACTTATGGGAGTTAAATTTTCCTGCGTTTATGCATTGTTTTGGCATGGAATCTAATAATGTCTTTAAAAAAAATAAAGAAAACAGCTTTTTAACTGCCTAACAAACAATCTCAATAGACAGTACAACAACGTAGGACATTTTTAAATTACTTCACTGAAATACAGTGGTACCCCACCGTGAAGTCCAAGTCACATACTAAAACAGACCCCCAGTCATGCTAATGAGACCCAGAAGGGGAACACGGTAGGAGCAACAAAAATGACAGTTTCCTTTAACAAACAAAGAAAAAAAAAAAAAAGACATCAGCAGAACTAAACTCTCAAAACGTTCCACAAAAATGTTGAATTTCAGATTTCAGGACATTCTATTCTTATTTCTTATGCATGAGAACAGGATTTTTGTTTCTTAGACCTCACTGGTTCCTACTGTTTTTCTGCCCTGAAGTCATAATCGGCCTGTGGCATCAGACAAACTGCAGTGGCAACAGCTTGTGATATCGTAAAAGAGCATTAGGACTTCACAGCATAACAAGCTACGCAGCACAAGCGGATGAAGCCTACAGAGAAAACATCTCATTTCAATGAAAAGGTCTTCAGTAATAAAATAAAATGGAAGGTCCTCAAACTCTCATTTTGGGAAAATGCTGTGCAACGGAGTTCTGCTGATGCCAACTGTGAAATCTTTGCTGGAATCTGGACAATCTCTTTAATAACACCACCAAGCACAACCACAGTAATCAAGAACAGGTGATCCAATGCAACAGAAACCAGCCTTGGCTCACATATCCTGCACTAGAGCCAGGTCTGATTGGACCACTTCATTCTTGGAGGAATTTGTACTAATTTCTCAGGGAGCAGTAGTTTGTTTTTCTTAGCTCTGTGGAACATCGTATGCACACACTTTTACTGCAACATTTTGTGTGTTCTTAAAAAGATCATAAAACATTTATCACCGATTCAGAACCAGTATGCAAACAATACAAGCATTATTTAGTACACAGCTCAAAATGTCAAAACCCTCTCTAGCCAGTTTGCCTGCTCATTCCCCCACACTCTTTCATATTCTATACCCTTTGCTCTTAAAACAGGGTCTGCTCCTTCCTGGGTTCTCATCTGACAAAATCCTATCATTTGGTGCTGCACTAACACATGGTTATTCCTTGTTGTGCATGGAAATTGTCCAGTTCAAAATCCTTATACTACATGGTTAGGACATATTGTGTATGGAAAACAAAATTTTTCAAATCTTGTTGTAGGACAGTTCAAAGGTCAAAAAAGTTGTATGATCGTTCCAACATCACATCGATAGTACAATTTTTTCCCCCTTGAGCTCCTACCTGATTGCTTGAAACAGGTGATTCAAAAACACTCTAAAATGGCAGACTCACTTAGCGAGTGGTCGGGCGATAAGACAGTTTGGATACGGACTGCCATAATCAGCTCCGTGTATACAAACTATCAATTTGCAAGTTTTCTCCCCTCCCCGCCCCCAAAATCCATGGCACAGTTACAGGAAAAGCAGAGCTGGACCACAGCGAGGAGTACGGTATATCCAGGGACGCTGCTTGAGCACAGCGTAACCACAGTGAGGAGGACGGGACTCGAGCAAAGACTTATGCAGGAACGAGAACGCAAGGTATGAACCTTGTGTCCATTTCGGGGAACCATATACTATAAAAAATAGTGGATGGGTGACCATCCACAATTAAGTTTGTGTTTTACATCTCGAGAGTTGTTGATGCCATAGAGACCTCAAGCTTCGCTCTCGGGGTCTCTATGACATCATCAGCTCCCTCGATGGAAATACAACCTTGTTGTGGATGGTCACCCATCCACTGTTCTATATGTTGTACAGGTTCTAAAGTGTTGCTGTGTAAGTTCCAAATTAAACTGAAACAACACCCATTTGTGCAGTGCCTCAACTCCGTCAGGCAGCAGTATCACGGTAAGAACTGTATGATTGGCCATACACTATAAAAAATAGAATATGGACAACTACACACAACTTGGCATGTGTTTCCATCTTGGGGTTGAAAAGACATTACTGACCCTCTCAACCTTTCATTTAGAGGTCCCTATGATGCTTCTCAACCCCACAATGACAAAGAGTCTTGTTGTATACAGCTGTCCACACTATTCCATATTGAGTAATCTAACTTTTAAGGCCCAGCAATCGAACTACATCCTGCCAATAATCAAAACCTAGGGGTGCATTAATCGAGGCCAATCCACTGTCGCAATGAAAAGTTAATATGCAAATAAAAGCCGCCACATACTAACATACTAAAAGCCAGCAGAATAGGCCAAATGGTCTGTCATGTCTGCTCGGTAGCCAGCCACCTAGTGGGTGCTCGCCTTCCTGCCCCCAGCCCCCAAGACAGTCATCTTTGGCTTCAGTTTCACCTTGTACCTGTCCCACCCTTCTTGAAGCCCTCCACTGTGCCCTCCTCCACCAGCCTCTCTGGCAGCACATTCCACGACTCCACCACCCTCTCAGTGAAATGTTTCCTATGCTCCTCACTGTAATTGCCCCTCCAGCTTCCACTCATGCCCCTGGTTGTCCCCCCTTATTTAGCCTAAACAGCTCCTTGGTTCCACTCTCTGTTATTCCTTTTACATACTTGAAGACCCCTATCATGTCTCCCCTGTCCCTCCTCTCCTCCAGTGTGTGCAGCCCAAGCTCTTACAGTCTCTCCTCATATGGCCTCTCCATCATGCCCTGAATCATCAGAGTCGCTCTCCTCTGGACTCTCTCCAGCAGTACTATGTCCTTCTTCAGATGACGTCTCCAGAATTGTACACAGTACTCGGGTTGCAGCCTTACCAATGCATTATACAGAGGAAGGATCACCTCCCCCCTCCTGGATGCAACTCCCCAGGCTATGCAACCCAGTATCCTGTTTACTTTGGCTGCGGTTCTTCTATAATTTTTGGAGTTACTCATTTTGACGTCTACCACCACCCCTAGATCCCGCTCACCCAATGTGGCTTGCAGTGTGACCCCCACAGGGCGTAAACATGGCCTGGGTTTTTTGACCCCCAAATGAAGTACCTTACATTTCTGCACTACAATCCCAACTCCTAACCACCCCTCCCCCAGGGTATGCAGGTCCCCCAGACTGTCTCTCTCGCTCCTTTCCTACCCACCACTGCTCCCAGTTTGGAGTCGTCGGAAAAGAGACTCAGCCTACTCCTAACCCCCCTCCCTATATCCAAGACATTAGCATTGAACAGGAGTGGCTCCAATACTGAACCTTGGGGGACCCCACCGATTACCCTCCTGGGGGGGAAACTATCCCACCGACCATTACCCTCTGTTTTTGCCCCGAAAGCCAATTTTTGATCCACTTGAGCTCCTGTCCTCCCACCCCCAGCTTTGCTTTCAGCCCATTATGGGGTACTGAATCAAATGCCTTGCTGAAATCCAGGTATGGGATGTCCACCGGCCTAGGTCTGTCTAGGGCCCCCATCACTCAGTCATAAAACTCTACGAGGTTGGACTAACACGATCTCCCCGGGACAAAGCCATACTGTTCATCATCCTGGTGTCCTAATCTTTTCAGCTGCCTCCCAAGCCTCTCTGATAAAGCCCTCCCTTACTTTGCCTACCACAGACGTTAGGCTGACAGGTCTATAATTCACCCATCTCCTCCCTAGACCCCCCTTTGTGGACAGGCACTACATGAGCCACCCTCCAGTCTTGGGGCACCCATCCTGTCTGCAGAGAGCTGTTAAAGAGTGCAGCCAGTGGAGCTGCCAGCTCCTTCACCTGTTCCTTAATAACCCTCGGATGTAGCCCGTCCAGCCCCAGCGTCTTATCAGTTTTTAAGCTTCCGAAGGGCCTCCCTCACCCTATCCAATGTGATCCCCCCCCAAGTCCTCCCCATCATGAAACCTCCCCATCCCTTCTAGGTCTGGCCCTACCTGTACCCTAGTCTCTTTCCATCCTCTGGTCTCAGACTGACTTCTCGCTTTTGCTGGCTCCTCTTCCCTCCCATCAGGCTGTAAGGATACCCTGTCTCTCTCTGCAAAGAGGGAGGCAAAGTACTCGTTTAGCACCTCTATCTGTTCCCCTGCTTCCTGAGCCCATCCCCCCCCAGTCTTAATCCTGTTGATCTGTGTCTCTCTTTCTCTTATGTATTTATAGAATCCCCCCAATCCCTAGCCAGGTTTTGCTCCATCCCTGCCTTAGCTCCCTCACCACTCTGGTGACCATCCTGGCCAATAGTTCATACTCTCTTCAGTCCTCGTCCCACTTGAGCCGTTTAAAATGTGTGTAGTCCGCCTCCCCCCCGCCTCCTGCACCTCCCTGGTCCACCAACATGGCTTGCTAGTTTTACCATGCCTTCGCCTTACTTTTGTACAGGACCTAGTAGCCTCTTGCACCCCTTTTTTTAATGGTCTCCCACAAGCTTCCAGCATCTATGTCCGGCCTAATCTTGTCCAACCTCTCCTGCAGAATCCTACCCATACCCACGAAGTCTGCTCCCTTGAAGTCTACCACTACTGTATTAGTGCGGTCCCCCCGACACAGCAGAAATAGACCGTGGCATGGTCACTACCCGCCAGTGGACTGCACACCTCCAGACCCCTTATCTGGTTACTGTCCACTAGGACAATGACCAATATCCACCCCTCTCTGGTAGGCTCCCCCTCCCCGCCGGACCAGGAAGACATCCTGAAAGACATCCATCAGTCGCTGTTCCCTGATTACAGAGGATATCATGGTGTCCCAGTCTGCCCCCAGCATACTAAGGTCAACCATGACCACCACCTTACCCTTTCCAAGGTCACAGTGACCCTTTATGTTCTCAACCAATTTATCCTCCAGAGCCTCCTCCATTGCAGGGGGCCTGCATACCACCCCTATTTTCAATTTTTTCCTTCCCCTCGTTTGCAGGGTTACCCAAATCGCCTCCACACCCCCTCTAGCCTCCTCCACTCCACTAACCATTATGTAATTTCTATCAGCACAGCCCCTCCCCCTTTTCCCACTCCCTATCTTTCATGAATATCTTGTAGCTCTCCAAGTTTAAGTCCCAATCATTTCTCTGTGTGGCCCATGTCTCCGTAATTGTCGCCACATCCACTGTTCCCTCAGCCAGCATAGCCTGGAGCACAGGCATTTTATTGCTCATGCTCCTGGCATTGATCAGGACTGTCCTCCACCCTGACCTCTCCCCTCTCTCCAGTCCCCCTAGCCCTGCGCAGTCCCTTTTCTGCCCAATTTTCTTTGGATGTGCAACGCAGTCCCCCTAACTCTTCTTGTGCCCTAGACCTGGACCCTCAAACAGCCCACCTGGGGCCTGTCTTTTATTTGACCCTCCCCCCCTTTACAAGTTTAAACCCCACCTCTCTCCTACAAATCCAGCAAGTTTTAGTTTCAAGATCTCCTTCCCCTCCAGGTTGAGGCGTAACCTATCCCTTGCATATAGCCCCTTATCCTCCCAAGTATCTCCCAGTCCCCCACCAGCCCATACCCCTCTGCCTTGCACCAGTCCCTGAACCACTGGTTCATCCCTCTAAGTTTTTGCTTGTTCTTCCTGGTTGCCCTTGGTACCGGCAGAATCTCAGAGAAGGAAATTTTGCTTCCTACAGAGAGAGTGAAACTCTGGCCAGTTCTCTGAATCTAGCCTGTATTTCTAGCTCACTGTTCCCTTCCAAGTCGTTTCTCCCCAGATGTACTAGAAGTCCGGGGATCCCCCGCATTCCAGTGCTACCGGGTATAGCTGGAATTTGGCCTACAATACAGGTAGTCCTGGTATACATTTAGCCTTGACTGGGCTACTTTTATTTTCCCCCACCCCCTCCCACTGGATACCTCTGGTCATGGAGTCCCCCAGCAGTATCACCTTCGCCCTGCCCCCCACTTTGTTAGCCCGTTTTGTTCCTTCCAGGCTTCTTCTTCTGTCGACGAACCACTGCTTGCTCCTCCCACCCCTGTCAGCCTGAGGGTCACCCTCATGTGCGTGCCCTACCGTACTACTTCTACCTGCGACTGACAGTTTGCTCCTTCCCGGGTGGCCAGAGTTTGCCCCCCTAATTCTACCCCATCTCCCTTCTTGAGCTATAATCCTCTGATCCCCCCCACCTGAGCAACCTCCACTGCCCCCCACCCCACTCTGGACCTGCACCTCCCACCCCATCTGCTGCATTTCTTCCTACCCTACTCCACCTCGCCTGGTAATTCCTGTCTCGAGCTGGCCTGACTAGAGAACTTTCAACACCCCTCCCCCCTCAGATTGGCTTCCCCAGTCTGGACACCGGCCTGACCCCAGTCCTGCATCCGTCCACCCTTGCCTCTCTCAGTGTCCCCCCACCACCACATTTCCCTAAAACCTAGGCTCATCTCCCTTCCTCCTCTGTCCTTTCCTTTGGTTCTGGCTCCCTCAGCTTATTGACCAAATCCTCTCTGTCCGTCTGCTCCCCCCTTCCCATCAGCCTCCTCCACTTCATCTCCCAGATATAGCAGGGTAATCGGTTTGTAAGTGTGATGCATGCACCAGTTTTGATCCCTCCTACCCCCCCTCCCTCTTCTGCTCCTCTGAGCAGCCCCCTCCTATGGGAGATTCCCATCGCTGCTTGTTCCACCCCCCCCACACCTCCTGAGTGACCATATGGTCCACCTATCCCCTGGGATATGCCCTTTTGGCCTTGTCCACTTGTCCCCTGGGGAATGCCATTTTGGCCACGTCTAATCTCAAATGGTCCATACCTCACCTTACCTCCCCATTCCTCCCCTCTTCCAGCTGCCTTCTGATCCCCCTGATCTCCTCCCTAAGACCCTCCAGTTGAAAACACACTGGGAACCCTCCAAACCTCCATGCCCAATTTAATATTATGGCCGCCCCACACCTTGTAAACCCAATCACCCTACCGAAGATGCCCGCTCTGGCAGCCCCCAAGCCCACCCTCATTTTGGGTGTTAGCAATATGACCCCTACCAGCAATAATACACGGTCAGTCTTACAGACCCCAACTAAGCAACTATTTTTATTTATATATATATATATATATATATATATATATATATATATATATATATATATATATATATATATATACATATACATATACACATACACATACACACACACACACACACACACACACATACATACTTACACATACACATACACACACACATACATACATATATATATATATATATATATATATATATATATATATATATATATATATATACACACACACACACAACCCAGCAGTAGTCAGTACACTCAAGCGTGCCCTCTTTTTACACCAGCAAAGCCCAGCAATAGTCAGTTCACAGCAATCTGCCCTCGTTCCACGCAGTATCCAGCTATCAAACCTCAGCAATCCCCATGTAGTAGTCCCAATGCCCCCAAGGTTTATTAGCAACCTCCAGCAGTAACCACTATGCCCAAGCCAGCACAGTGTGTGAATCTTATGCCCGCCCCCCACTAACCAGCAACAAGTCCGAGCTTCTTATTGCTCCAGCTCAGCCAGTCTCACCATGCCCTCCCCCAAGGCTCCACCCCCTCAGACCATTTAATAGAGGGTGGTGTGGGACACAATTACGGCTCCTTTTCAGGTAGCGAGGTGGCTGGGCCCGACTTATGTAGCCCAGCCACAATTTAAACTTGGTGCCCTCACTCCTTATTGGTACTCCTCAAAGCTCAGCTCCTCTCCCTCCAGCCCTGGCCTACTGCCAACTGCAGCCGCTGGGAAGTCTGCTCCGGTGCTCTCTTCAGCTCAGATTCCTCCCGCCGTTGATGCGGCTGCCAATGCAGCCCCGGCTCCTCCGGCCTCGTGTGTGGCCCCCAGTGGATTCTTCACCGCCGATTTGGCTAGCCACCTCCGCTCCTCCAAAGTGCTCCCAGCAAACAAATGACAGCACATGACAAAGATGATCACATTCCCTGACACAAGATTGCTTTAAAATAATACAATGAAAAGCAAAACCATCAAAAAATTCTACTTAAGGGGACACTGCTAACCTGTTCTGCATCATATTATTTCTAGTTAAAAACACACATTTTACGATTGCTTACCTTCTCTAAAATTCATTAATGTTGCTGTTTGTTTTGTCTGTCTCCTTACTTAGGAGGACTGAAATGCGACAACTTTGTTTTGTTTCAAATCCTGAATCTATTCTTCTTGAGTACTTCCTAAACATTAGAAGCACCCCCAAACAGTGTAGTTACTCATGTGGCAGTAGCCACCTAAACTCTCACGGCATCATGAGAGTCTAGACTGTGTTGGCGAGTTCCCACGTCCAGGAAAGATGCAGTGGGAGTTGATCAAGGAATGAAAACATGCTTGTTTTTTTTATGCGATAAAGACCAGTACAGTGGGCAGTCTGTTTTTCACTTTTTTATTTTTTTTAATTTTTTTATTAAACTCTTTTTCACATTTCCATAACAGGTATAACACAGTTAAAAAGAGTATACAAAATAAGGAAACAGAACACAATTTCCATTGTATTCTAGTTTGGTGCGACCATATCTCGAGTACTGTTCCCAGTTTAATAAATCTCATTCTATAAGAAGTTGTAGACTGGTTGAAGGTGTCCAGCAAAAATATACAAAAAAAGATAAGAAATCAAGAGAAACTGGACTAGAGAACGAGGTTAACAAACTTGCATCTATACTCTGCAGGTTATAGACAAATCCAGGGGGACCTATGCTTCACATACAAAGCACTAAAAGATAGTTATTTAGGAGAAACTATAGGCCTGACACTGAGTGACATTATAGCTAACACCAGAAAAGACTCAAAATTACAGGTGAATTCATAAAAACTACAAAAAGTAGTAAATTCTTCGCCCAGAGGACTGTCGGAATATGGAATAGTCTGCCAGCACAGGTTGTGCCCAGTCTGACTATGGACACTTTTAAAGCTAGACTAGATCTATATATAGGAAACGGAAAATACACATACCACCCATAATAAGGTGGCGAGTTCTTTAAAGGGCATTAAGCCTACTGAACTTGTATACATTCTATGTAGCTATGAAAAGGAACGTCAAATTAGTTATACAACCAAATTAATTTACAGTACTTCCAGACATTTCGTTTTGTTTTATATTTTCTATTGCATCTATTTCATGAGACTTTTTCCTTTTACTTTTCCAATGGTTGACCTGTTATGTTACAGTTCTATTATGGTACAAAGTCTGGCCTACGTGTAGAGACATACATTACCCATCTTCTCCAGATCATCTCAAATTGTTCTTGTCTTTTATTAACTATGGCAGTCAAATATCCATTTTGTATACTCTAATCATTAAGTCATGCAATTGTTCTAGGTTATAAGAGCCTGAGAAAGCCAATTATTGGTTATGACTTTTTTTGTAGTTAAGATGCATATACACAGTAGTTTGCTTGTGTTAGGGTCCCCAATATTCTCTAGGAGAGGAGGCAAAGAGAAAAATGTGTGGTGTAACCTTTGGGAATGGTGCACGTATTTCCTCTAAGGCTAAAGAAAATTCTTCTAGGTAGGGCTACAGATGCCTACAGCGCCAAAAAGTATGTCCATGTGTGGCCATGGGGCTGCCGCATCCCCTCCAGCATGCCGCACCACCCGGTCTAGAGTACTTCATCTGAATGGCAGGTGTCCTAAAATATCTAAGTGTGACCTTCCAGGAGAATTCTTTCCATATCGTGGACGCCGTTCCGAATTGAAGGAACCTTAGATGCCCATCCCATGTTTTCCCCCCCTCAATAGTCACACCCATGTCCCTTTCCCAAGTCCCTTTAAGCTTCTGAAGCATACCCTTTCTCAAAGAAATTGGTGCTCGATATAAATGATATTGTGTGTGAAAGGGAGGCTCTGCCTCCCAGTGCCAACTGGAATAATTCCAGAATCTTGGGTGGCGGTAGGGTCTTCTCTTCAACCCCTCTCTGTAGGGCTCTGACAAAGACTTGTGCTCATAACACTCTAAATTGATCCTGCAGTCTAATGCCATATGCCTCACTTAATTCTGCAAATGAACGTAGCCCACCCCCCCCTTACAAAGTGGCTCACCAAATGCAGGCCCTGCCTTTCCCTGAGCAGGAACCCATGGTTCAGACGAGCAGGTAAAAAGGGCTGATGGTGTGGTGAGTAAAGTAAATATGTAACGCTATCCAGCTATCCAGCTTCCAGTACAGATCTCCATGTCTGCAGGGTATTTGTTGTATAGGGGTTCTCAATTATCTCAGCTAAAGCGGGAGTCAGCTTTTGTAGTAATACTTTGTTCAGGTTAACCAGATCCGCTTCTCTAGTTTCCAAATCTTGCCATTTAGCTTGGTACTGGGGGTGAAGCCAGTAAAGCACCACTCTGAGTTGAGATGGCTGGCAATGAGTTTTTATGTCCAGTAGTGCCAAGCCCCCCATTCTGTTTGGCAGCTGCAGAACTGAATATTATATTCTGGGCCTCTGTGAGTCCCATATATATCTGGATATTTTTCTATTTATATCTCTGACCATGTTAGTTGGGATAGCAACAGGGAGTGTCTGGGCCAGATACAAAAAACAGGGTAGGAAATTCATTTGAACTGCATCCACCCACTGTATCAGTGGAAGTGGCAAAGCCTTCCATCTTTCAAGATCCACTGTGATCTGGCGGAGCAATGCTACGTAACTGAGATTAGAGAGCTGCCTATGATGCCCCGCTATGTGTACTCCTAGATACTTTAAGCTTGTCAAGTCCCATCCAAATGGGAATGCCTGTTGTTTTTGGAGTGATGGGAAGTAATTATACCTTACTGCCTTGGTTTTTGGGGTACTAATTCTATATCCTGATAATCCACCAACTCTGTTAGCAAATGCCATAGTAGTGGGAGAGATGTCTCAGAGTCAGAGACATAAAGCAGCAAATCATCTGTATATAAAGCAAGCTTGTCCTGTTCCCCTCCCACAACCACTCCTCAAATGGCCTGGTCCTGTCGTATCGCCTGGGCCAGTGGTTCCAGATATATGGCAAAGAGCAGCGGGGACAGCGGGCAGTAAATTTATGGGCTCAGATATGGACCCATTAATTTTAATGTAAGCCCTGGGTCTATCATAAAGTGACATAAGTTGGACAAAGTCCCCGGAAAAACCCATCTTCCAGAGTGAGGCAGTTAGAAAAGGCTATACCACCTGGTCGAAGGCCCTCTCCGCATCTAGACTTAACAGCAGAAACGGAGAATTCGACCGGTCGGCACAGTGTAAGAGATGTAGAGTCCTCTTGATATTGTCCTGCGCTTGCCTGGTGGAAACAAATCTGCATTGATCTGTGTTAACCAGAAGGAGTACATTCTCCATTCTCCTAGCCATTACGGCTATAAAAATCTTGTAGTCTACATTTAATACTGAGATTGGCCTGTAGAAGGCACACGAGAAGCAGTCCCTTCCAGGTTTCAGGATGCTGGATATCGTTGCATAACACCATGAGTCTGGAGCTCCCTCCCCCTCAAGTTTCCCCTGACAGGACCTCTGAAGTGTGGGGAACAACTGTTCCCGAAACTCCCTGTAAAACTCATTTGTGTAGCCATCTGGTCCCGGGGTTTTATTTGCTTTTAGGTTCGAAACAAATCCTCCCAACTCTACCAACGTGATCGGGGAGTCCAGCTTTTCTTTCTGTGTCTGTGAAAGTCTCAGGAGATCAAGATTCGATAGAAAGTCCTGCACCCTCTGGGGCTCCGCTGAGCTCTCTGGTGTGTACAGAGTTTGATAAAAACTGTCTAAAGGTCAGCATGATTTGAGAGGGGTCTGTCTCTATCCTCCCTAATGTTGGTGATTTTATCAGAGTTAGTCAGTGATTGAGTGGTTTTCTGACAAAGTCGGTGAGCCAATAGCCGGGTGGCCCATGGTCCACCCACATAGTACTTTTGTTTTAAATACTGGAGAGCTTGCTCTGTTTTTACATCTAACAAATTTTGAATTCTTTGCCTAGTTAACTCTAGGAGGAGGCGCACCACTTCATCTTCCTGCTGCATGCCAAGTTTGTAGGTCTTTTAATTGGTTTTGTAGAGTGTCTAGCTGAGCTGCTCGTTTCTTTTTATAAAAACATACAACATATTTTGTAGTGTCTCCCCACAACACTACTTTAATAGTATCCCATAATGTATATGCTCCCATCTCAGGAGATTGGTTGTCGTGTTGTGTAGTATCCGAGGAATCCTTTCAGCTATTAATTCTTTGAATTCTGGACTGTTCAACAAAAAATTGTTAAACCTCCAGAGAGAGTCTTTCTTCTTGAATGACTCCAATCCAGGTCCATCCGCACCACTGAGTGATCCGATAGAGTAGATGGGAGGGTTTCACAGTTATGTATTTGTGCCTGGTGTTCCCTTGTTATCTGCATAAAATCAATCCTAGCGTACGTCCCGTGTGGGGCAGAGTACTAACTGTATGCCTTACCCTGTTGATTCAGGTGTCTCCACGCATCCATCCACCCTACTTTTGTATAAATCTGTGCTGCTCTTTGGGATCAAGATTTTTTTTTGGGGTCCAGGCAGAGATTAGCGGTATCCAGATGACTGTATGCGAAACTGATCTCCCCCATTAAACATGCCCCAATGATGCTCTGTTACCTTCTGAAGTAGAGCTCCCACTGCCTTGGCATCTGACCCTGCAGGTATATAGATACTTGCCAGGGTGATTTTTTTTCCCTCAGGTATCCCCGTTACCACTGCCAAACATCCCTCAGAGTCTACGTAAGTAGACAGTGTTTGAAATGAGGTATATCTGGGAATCAGGACAGCAGCTCCCCTTCTTTTGCCCTTTCTGTAGGAGGAGGTGGCTATAACTTGTGACTATCCCAATTTTTGTATTTTCTGATGTTCTACTTTCCCTAAATGAGTTTCTTGTAACAGTACAAAAGTGGGCCTTTGCTTTTTGAATGAGGACAGGACCGTATACCTTTTTATTGGATTATTCAGACCTTGCACACTTTGTGAACAGAGCCTTACTTTTTCATTAGAGGCCATTTAGTTCGACCAGTATAAGAAAGAACTCTGATGTGGTATTTTGAATGCATCCTGTGACTATGCTCACAGTCCCCCCATGTCTGAAAATGGAGTCTCCATCCACTTCTTACATTGCGGTCTCCATCTTTTACAGTCATCAACCTGAGATGGCTTAAATGCCCCTTTGTCTGAAATAGATTGTATTAATGCGTGGTCATGAGCGTTATATACTGCTAAGCTGAAACAAAACACACTAACAAATACATAACTATTTACAAACAGTAACTTATGTACAGTGTGGCTTCCAACAAAAGAGGGCTACGCTTTGTACTCTCGAAGTGTACCTGAAGCAATCCCAGATGGGGTCACCTCAGGATAAGGGGGTAATGTGGTGGGATATCCCATCAGGTCCCCTTGCTCACAGACAATGCTGGACCAGAGTAGGATGACATACAGTAGCAATGTCAGGTCCCTCTGGAGGCAGAGTGGGATACCTTCGTTCCCCATTCAGTCCTTCGATTTGCTCTCCTGAGCTCTTCTTCAGGTAGCCCAAATATAACAAGTTATGTTCAGATCCTTCTTGTCCCTACAATGTGATTTCTTTTATAAACCTTACAGATTAAAATGAAACGCCAACTTCCACTTTCTGTGCCAGTTCATTACTGGCATCACAATTTTTCCCCCTGGTGGGGAGACATTTCCCCAACCCCTTATTTCCTTGAACTTCAGCATAAACAATTCTAAAGCAAACAAAACATTAAGTTTTAACCAAATGTCCATTGTCTATGGCATAACTTCTTAATTTTTGATGCTGCCAAATAGCGATCCTGGTTACACCATCTCGTGAAACTGATAGTTTGATTGCCTCATATACCTGTTCATCAATTGCGGAGTGGAGGTATGTTAAACAATTGAGAGTGCTACTTGCTTCTGAGGAGTGCTGTTGGAATCAGCCTGTCAGTTCTTTTAGCCCCTCATCCTCCCGACTCAAGCAGCTCCAGAAATCATGCCCCAGTCAGGTTACAAAGAGCACATTTAGATTTCAGTTACAGTTCGTAATTAAAACAGTTATGCGGCTTGTTTCCCCCCCCCAGGAAGTAAAGCTCACCAATTAACAATGGGGGCCATGAGAGGGCCCTGATAAAGATCCCCTGCTCGGCAGTTCCAGTCTTGCTCGCCCCTTTGTAGGTCTGGCGAGTTAAGCAATGGTGTTATAGATTTTTAATGACGAACATCAAGCCTTCAGGTCTTCTCAGTTGTAGTTGTTTTCAAGGGCAGGCATTTTTCTTGTTGTACACGTAGCATGTGCCGAATGTCCTATAGGGTGGCAGGAGCCGTCCTCCTTGCTGTCTTTTTATGCTGGTGCATTTCCCCCGGGGTCCATCTCAAGCGGGGTGGTTTCAGGCACTGTTGCTGTAGTGTAGCCCCTGGTTTCATCCAGCCCTTCTCTTTCAGAGCCATTAGTGCTTCCTCTAGTGTTTGATAAGTTACAGTCCCCAAGTCCCAGAAAACTTTCAGTTGTGCAGGGTATGGAGTCTGGAAGCACAGATTATGTGCCTTGAGCTCTCCTATTATCCCATTGTAGGCCATGCGCCGTTGTAAAATATCAGTGGGGTAGTCACGATCAAAATGTATCTCGCAGCATTATATTTGACTATCTGCTTTCCAAGCCATCTGCAAAACTCCTCCTTATCTCAAAAGCTGGATAGTTTTAAACCATGGAGCGGCTCTGGTGTTTGGGTCAGTTGGTTTTGGCGCCAGTGCCCAGTGGGCCTTTTCTATATGGAACTGGAATGCAAGTGAAAGCTCTAGCACATCTCGCAGTAGATCTGGGAACGCCATCATTTTTCCTATCTCTACATCTTCAGGCAGTCTGTATATACGGATATTATCCCTTCGGGACCTGGCCTCCAGATCGGTGAGTTTAAATTGTAAGGCCTCTTGGTTATCTATTAGGAAGTCCATGGCCACAAGCAACTGTTCAGTTTCTGTTTCTACTCCAGTTATTTGTGCCTCGGATTCTTCCATTCTCTCCTCCACAGTTTTCAACTGCTGGAGTATTGTTTGGAACTCCTGCCTGTCTTCACCCGGAAAAGATTTAATCTCTTGCAAGAGGGTTTCAAGACGAGGACAGAGAGATGTTCCATTTCCGAGTCGGTATCGGGCTCATGACTTACTGGTGATGAGCTTCTGCTAGTCTCCGGTCTCTCTACAGATCCACCACCACCTGACGAATTTGTGGAGTTTTTATTTCGGGGCCTATCTGGTTTTGTCCCTCCAGCTGTTCTTGTTGCCATATTGTCCAGATTGTAATGATTTAGCTGTACTGGAAGGTTTTATTTGAGATTCCCGTTGCAAGCTTAATTAGAGAACAGCCATCCAGACGGGGACACCACTGGAAGTCTGTTTTTCACTTTTTAAAAGACAAAAAGAATCAGACTACTAGCTACATCAGCAGTCTATACAGAATGTCAGCAATTATAAAATGCGTTTTTAAACAAGGGACACTTTGAAGCCTAAGGGGGGCTGACAGTGTCCCTTTAACAGAAAGTCACAGGATTATAAGCTGCCCACACCCTTCACCCACCCCAAAAATAAAAACAAAAAACCACAGAAATCATATTGCAAAACATCAAAAAATACATCTGAAATAAATAAGTAAAATATTGAATAAAATGCGAAATCAGGAACAACAACTCAAAATGACTTAACAGTTCTTCTGCTCACAACTCAACACAAACCTAACCAAATCAAATGCATTTTAAAATACAATCCACATAAGAAAAAAAAAAAAACACATCGACACACAGCAAGATTTATTGCACCACAAAACCTACATTCAGGGCTCTAAAATGAAGTAAAAATAACCATCTGTACCCACTTAAAAAAAAATAAAAAAACAACCCTTAGCTTAGTGTGCCTTTTCAGGCCAAAAAAATTACGAGAAAAAAAAAAAAACACACACACACACACACACACACACACACGAACTGTAAGCCCAGACATCCATGCTTCAGCAGGTCTAACTAGAAGCTCCTTCCCAACTGTGTGGAACCTAAAACACCTTTTCTTAAATGGGCAACACTACTAACATAACATAGGAAAATTGATCCTACTTAGGAGCTAAAAACAATAAATGGACCTCACAGCTCAATTGTTTAGGGACCCAGTTCTTAAATGGACAAAGACTTTCCAACTAATCTTAAGCTGCGTTTACAGAGCAGTTGCACTGCAAATACAAAACTGCAACAAGCATGGTCCCTACCACTTACCACCCGTGGTCTGTCTACACGGCCCCTCTATGCACCACTGCAATCTGTGCCAGTGAGGGGCCGCACATCACGGGTGAGCAAGACATCTACTGCCGATGGACGGGTTGCTGTGGAGCAGGCAGTCCACACTGCCACTTAAACTGCTGTAAGCTGCTCACCCTCTTGGCATCCCCAGCTTGCCAGAATCTGAAGCGCCTTAATGAGCAGCTAACATGATTGTAGAGTTATAAATGAGAACACATTTGCACTGGAGCAATCTGAAGCGCACGGGTTACTCCTGTGCAAATGTGACTGTGTAAACAGGGCTTTATAAAAACATACTAACATACTAAAAGCCAGCAGACTAGGCCTCATGGTCTGTCACGTCTGCTCGGTAGCCAGCTCCCCTACTGGGTGCTCGATCTGCCGCCCACCCTCCCCCAGAGAGGGACTTCCATGGCTTGTTTCCCCCTGTACCTGTCCCGCCCCCTCTTGAACCCCTCCACTGTGCCCTCCTCCACCAGGCTCCTAGGCAGCGTGTTCCATGGCTCCACCACCCTCAGTGAAGTAGCGCCTCCTACGCTCCCCCCTGTAATTCTTCCCCTCCAGCTTCCACTCATGCCCCCTGGTTATTTTCCCCCCTTCTTAAGCCTGAGCACCTCCTCGGCTTCACCCTTGCTGATCCCTTTACATACTTAAATACCTCTATCATGTCCCCCAGTCTCTCCTCTCCTCCAATGTATACAGGTTGAGCTCCTTCAGTCTCTCCTCATAGAGCCTTCCCCACCATGCCCCAGATCATCCTGGTCGCCCTTCTCTGGCCCCTCTCGAGCAGTGCAATGTCTCTTTTCAGGTGTGGCCACCAAAACTGCACACAGTACTCGAGGTGCAAACTGACGAGGGTATTATACAGAGGGAGGATCACCTCCCTCTTCCTGGAGGTGACTCCCCCTGGCTATGCAGCCCAGCATCCTATTTGCCTTTGCTGCTGTTCTCCCACAATTCTCAGTGTTATTCATTTTGACATCCACCACCACGCCCAGGTCCCTCTCACCCGACGAGGCCTACAATGTGTCCCCCCCTCCAGGGTGTATGCATGCCCCGGGTTTCTGACCCCCAGATGCAGCACCCTGCACTTCCCTGCATTAAACTTCAGTCCCCACCTCCTTGACCACCCCTCCAGGACATCCAAGTCCCCCTAGAGGGCCACTCTCCCCTCCTCCCCGTCCGCCAAAGCTCCGAGCTTTGAGTCATCCACAAAGAGACTGTTTACTCCTAATATCCCTCCCTAAGTCTGAGATATAGGCATTGAACAGGAGTGGCCCCAGGACCAATCCCTGGGAGACTCCACTAATGACATTTCTGGGGAAGAGACTATTCTGCCAACCACTACTCTCTGTACTCGCCCCGAGAGCCAATTTTCTATCCACCTGAGCATCTGCCCCCTCCCCCACCGCAATCCCTCCCAGCTTTGCTAGCAGTCCATTGTGGGGGACCAAATCAAACACCTTGCTGAAGTCCACATAGAGGACATCCACCGACCTATTGTGGTCCAGGGCACTCGTCACTCAATCGTAGAACTCCACGAGGTTGGTCTGACACGATCTCCCCAGAGCAAAGCCATACTGCCTGTCGTCCAGGTGCCCCATCCATGCTAGCTGCACCACAAGCCTCTCCTTAATGATGCCGTCCATCACCTTGCCTACCACTGACATTAGGCTAACAGGCCAGTAGTTCACTTTCCCTTACAAACAGGGTAACACATGACAATCTGTTACAGTGCTCTAACTTCATTGAGATTCCACTGACATGATAAACATTGAGAACGAAAGTAACCTATCTGGCATTTAGAAAGCTTTACCCCCCCCCCGCCACCAAATACTAAACAAGGAGTCATTCACGCTACCTCACCACCCAACAGTGTAGCATCACTCTCTCTCACCAGACTGAGCAGCTTTGGGGATTGGCATGGTGCAGTTTTAGCTGAAGTAATACTGACACCATCCCCTCCCGAACTCCAGGCTGATTCATGATGGAGATTTATGTCACGGACATCCACCCCACCCCCACACTGAACAAGAAGTCATTCACACTCAGTCACTACTCACATGACCAGGGCCACTGGAAACTTACACCAGCAATTTTTTTGCAGAATCCACAATTTTCACAATTCTCACAAAAACTAACGTTCTCAAAAATTGCAAGAAATTGCAGTTTTTATATTAAAACTGTGTAAAGTATTAACAATTTTAATAAAATACTCTCAAATATACTGACAGTTTTGCATGCAGACTTGGGTTTGTTTGGCCAAAACAATGCAGTACAAGGTAGGGCAAGGGGTTTATGTGACACCGATTTCTTTTGAATCCTTGTCTTGTTTGGTTTCAAAATCCACTGGCCAAGCATGAGTACACTTAAACACTTAACTGCTTCAACACAAAACAAATGTTATCAAAACTTTTTGTTGCCACACAGACTGAAACAAAAGATGGGAGAAAAGGTTCAAATTATCCCACTCACTTAATTGGGGTGCTAACTATGAAGCCTTTTTGTAACTGGCAGGGCAAGTTTTTCCTTGTGAGCATACTTTCATTCAGACTAGTTTCGATTCAAACAGCTGAGGATTTCTGAATGGCCCTGCCAATTTTAAAACTTGAATAAGCTAGTTGCTAACAGTGATCTTACTTTTAGAAACTACCCCCTAGATGCTGACATGCAAAGACTACAATAAAAACCTGACAAGTCTAAAAACAAGCTTATAAATCACAAAATGTATCTGAACATTTATCTTTAAACAAAATAATTGCAGCCAGAGTAAAACAAAGGTACATCACAGGGTACCCGGACTACTGTATGATGTAGTAAAAATATGTATTAGTATTTTTTATAAATTGTTTTGGTAACCGCATAAGGCCCACCAGGCACAAGTGCCTGTTTTCAGGTACAACCCAGGAGCACTGAGGAGGTTAAGTAACTTCCTCAGAATCACACAGTATGCAAGTGGAGGTTGTGGGAATCAAACCCAGGTCTGCTAGATGTAGTCAGCTCATTCACAGTTTGCTACTCTAACCTCTAGATTATACTGCCAGCCCCAATAATGCCCAGATTTAATGTTTAAATATGTGATTTCAAAAATAGTGTACAGTGCCTATAGTACAAATTATGACCATTAAACACTAACAATTTTTTTTACTAAAACTCAATTATTCACCACTCTATCTGCTTATTTTTTTCTTGTACCAAAGTGGGTGAATAGCTGGCAGAGCACCGTAAACAGCTGTTGATTACTCTTCATTATTCTACAGCCAGAAACAAAAATAAAAATATTTCTTCTGGTTTTATTTAATACTGATTTGCTGTGGCTCACTTTATAAAATCTATTTAGCACTGTATGAGGCAGGTGCTTTTAAATTTTAGAAGACCGGCAACGCTTACGATAGCCTATCAGTTCAGTATTCTTTTTGGAACATAAACTGTTCTTTATGCAGGGCTAGAAATACTGGGCTCGAGGATACATTTCCTCTGGAAATGTAGGAGGTGCAGATTACATTTTCAGGGCACATGGTACATTTCCACACAGAAAATACTACTTATTTTAGAAAACACAGTAGAGCGGTGCAGGAACACAAGTTAACCCTCCCCTTCACTCTCTCCATCAGAGGAACTGCTTGATAGATTGAGTTGTAAACCCAAATCTAAGAGACATGGTCATGCTTACTAATGAGAAAAATCGGATTTGTCAATAAAGATATTTATTTAATTCAGTCATGAGTGTGTTTATTATTTAGTCAAATCACAGCACACACAGTTTAATTCTCCCTTCACAATCCTGTGAATTAGTGGATTGCAGTGCACTTTTTGAAGTACAGCCTTGACAGGCGACGAACATTTCTACCCTTGCTGTAGTCTTCGAATTACTTAGTCTGCACAGTTTTTGGTTTACCCCAGAAAGGCCCACTGTTCAGGCAAGATGTTTTGCCCCTTTGTTCAGTTAGGACTTTATTCCCCCCTTTCTTATAGACTTTTGTTTTTCCCCCTCCCCAGTTACGCCCTAGGACTTTTGACCCAAACACTCTGCCCTTTGTTCCAAGACCAGACTGATCTGCAGGAGTCATCCCCCCCCCCAAAACTGTTTCTCTTCAGGCAGGATGTGTCCCCTTTCTGGGAGCCTTGTTTGTTTATTGTGAGTTATTCAGAAAGACCTTTGAGTCAGGGACTCATTTACAAAGGTTCCACATCATACATCAAGGGAAAGTACAAACATTTGATAATACAGAAGAGGCAGTAACAACGAAGGATTACATTATATTTCATAAGTGATCTAGGGTAGAGCAGGGAAGGGGACTAGGTCAGTATCAGATGGATAGGCAATTGGCTCCAGGACCGGACCCAGAGGGTCGTAGTTGGTGGGATAGTCTCATCCCCAAGGAGGGTCATTAGTGGGGTCCCACAGGGATCAGTCCTTTGGGCCCCTTCTGTTCAACGCCTACGTATCTGACATAAGGACAGGAATCAGGAGTGAGATGAGTCTCTTTGCAGATGACTCAAACTGGGGCGGTGGTGGATGGGGAGGAGGGGAGGGTGGCCCTGCAGGAGGACTTGAGGCTCTGAAAGATGGTCTAGAAAGTGGAAGCTGAGGTTCAATGCAGGGAAATGCAGGTACCCACCTGGGGCCAGGAAACCCAGGCCAAGTGTACACCTGGGGAATACTACAAGTCTCAATGGCTGAGAGGGACCTGGGGTGGTGGTGGATGTCAAGATGAACAACTCTGAGACTTGTAGGAGGCAGCAGCCAAGGCCAACAGGATGCTGGGATGCATCGCTAGGGGATCACCTCCAGAAGGAGAGAAGTGATACTCCTCTGTATAACTGCTTGGGAGGCCTGCACCTGGAGTACTCGTGCAGTTTTGGAGCCACACTACAGAGGGACATTAACCTCATGGAGAGGGTCCAGAGGAGGGCAACCAAAATGATTTTGGGGCTTGGGGGACAGGACCTATGAGGAGAGTCTCAAGAGCTAAATATGTACACATTGGAAGAGAGAAGGACCGGGGGACATGATAGAGGTCTTCAGGTACATGAAGAGGGTAAATAGGGAGGAAACAGTCAGGGTGCTTCAAGGAAGGAGGAAGGGGCACTAGAGGGCATGGTGGAAGCTGAGGGGGAAGATTCAGGGGAGAAAGGAGGAGGTGCTACTTCACTGAGAGGGTGGTGAGCCATGGAATGCACTACCTAGGGGCTGGTGGAGGCAGAGACAGTGGAGGGGTTCAAGAGGGGTGGGACAGGTACAGGAAGGTTCAGGAAGCAAATCCAATGCAGCAAGAATATCCGAACTGGAAGGGAGAAGCCAGAGAAGGGAGGGGACAGCAAGGTCAGCACCCAGGGTGGGGGCTGACCAAACGAGCAGACACGAAAGACCGTTAGGCCTATTCTGCTGGCATTTTAGTATGTTAGTATAGAGGAGATACAGTAAAGCACAGCCATATAGTTGCAGATCAGACTGCAGCTGGCTGATAGTCTGTGGAGGGTTAGGGGAGTAGATCACCGTAACTGGGGGAATAGTTAAGGGCGTAAGCGGGACAGCAAGGAGGCAGGATAGTGTCAGGAGCCATCACAAACGTTGGAGTCTTGGAGGAGTTCCCTCAGTCTAGTTCTGAAGGGACCAAGCCTCGTTTCATTTGCTGTTTGGATAGGAAGAGACTTAGACTAGGGGCTTGGGAGCTGAAGGTCCTTTGAAGTTGGGAGGTATGAGGGCGGGGAACCCATAGTAGTTGCTTGTTCGAGTTTCACGTGGATCTGGTTAGGTCTGTTGGACGAATAATAAAAGAGAGAGAAGGAGGGGCGAGTCCTAGGAGGATCTTAGTTATTACGCAAATATACCTAATTCTGTTATCTAGGTTAAGCCAATCTGAGTCGTTGTAAAGTGTGCAGGTGTGGGTGAGGTGATCACAGCCTAGAATGAGGCGGAAGGCTTTGTTGAGTACGAGACAGAGACTGTTTAGTGCAGAGTTGGGGGCAGCACAGTATTTTATTTTTTTTTATTTATTTATTTAATTTGAACATCAGTTTAACAACCTTTGAGCCAGAGGCTCATTTACAAAGGTACCTCGTCACATGAAGGACAGACAGTGGCACAGAAGACAACAGATAATACAAGTTCAAGCAAGTATCAAAACAGGTACAGTTGGTTCCAATGCAAGTGCAGAGTAAATAGACAGGAAGGAGGTTAGTGGGAAGAGATGTAAGGAGAGGGGGTGGAGGAGAGTGGAGCGGAAGGGAGAGCCAGTGGAGGAGTGGGTGGGGGTGTGGCTCGAGTTTGGTCGGGGGGATTTTTTTTTTTTATATTATTGGCAGTGGCATCCATGAGAGAGTAGCAGGTGATCTCTAAGACTGCGTTTAAAGCAAGCGAGCGACGGAGATTCGGAGATAACGGCAGGGAGTGAGTTAAACCAGAAGGGCGCTCTGTAGGGGAATGCCCTTTGGCCTTGCGAGGTCCTGGCTCTTGGAATGATCAGTGTCGATTTGGATGAGCTGCGGGTGTTCACAGTAGGATTGGCCCGGGGTATTGAGTCAGATAATGGTATATGGTAATATAGTCAAGGAGGGCAAGGACGGAGGAGTTGACGGTGAGCCGTACGGCTTCCAGGGTAAGACAATGTTTGTGTCTATATAGCACACCTAATCTTGAGTTTAGGGCCGAGGCAAGGAGGAAAATGTGTTGTTTATAGTCGAGGGCTGGGTCCAGAGTGATCCCATGGTATTTAAAGTAGTCAACTTGCTCAAGGGGGGTGCGGTTGATATTGAGAAAAGGTGGGCAGTGGTTCTTGCAGGGGTTCTTCGGGTGGGAGAAGATCATGACTTTAGTTCTTGTAGTCGATAGTTAGCCGCTGTGTGGAGAACCAGTGTTCAGCTTCGTGGAAGTTATGCTGGAGTGAAAGGTGGAGATTAAGAGGGTTGGAATCTGAGGCGAAAAGAACTGCGTCATCCGCATAGAGGAGCAGGTTACCGGAGACGGCCGACGGGAGGGAGTTTAGGAATAGGCTGAAAAGTAAGGGGCCTAGAATAGACCCCTGCGGTACTCCAGAGCAGACCGGGAGGCAGGGGGACAGGACCGTGCCTACCTTTACCTGCTGTGTTCTACCCGACAGGTAGCTGACGAACCAGTTTAAGGAATCTTTGGAGAAGCCACTGGCAGCGAAGGTGTTGAGCAGAAGGTCGTGGTTGACAGTGTCAAAAGCTTTTGAGAAATCCACGAAGATGGCACCTGTGAGGTGACCACGCTCCAGGGCGGAGTGGATATGCGAGGTGAAAGCGAGGAGGGTCATGGTGGTACTATGACCCTTACGGAAACCATGTTGTTGGTCGCAGAGAAGTTTGCATTTAGTTAGGTGGTCAGTGATTAGGCCAGCGACAATACGTTCCAAGGCTATGGGGGGAGGAATGGATATTGGACGGTAGTTTGTGGAGGTGTGGTCCCCACTTTGAAAGATAGAGGTGATAACGGCAAGCTTCCACAGGAGGAAATTTCCCTTGACAAAGGGAGCAATTTAGGATATGGGTGAGAGGGAGGAGGACTTCCTGGAGAATAAGGTGAAGAAGCTTCAGGTCCAGGGGGGGCCACAGTGATTTGTCAAGTGGCTAAGGGCTTTGTCTAGGTAGGATTTGGCATCCACTGGGGATAGGACGTGAAGGGGAAAGGGAGGAGCTGTCGGAGAGGTGTGGGCCCGGTTCAGTGGAGGATCGAAGAAGTTGGGGGAAGAGAGATATGGTTGAGATTAGTGAAAGCGGAGTTTAGGGCTGAGGCTATGCGGATGGGATCTGTGACGATGACACCACCTATTTCTAGTTGGTCAGGGGGCTAGTTTGAGGATTTGCCGCAGAGTTCCTTTACATTGTTCCAGAAATTCCGTCCTTCTCCTCAGGTGGAAGTTAAGGACGCTTTGTAATAGTCTGCTTTGGCGGTGCGCAGGGACCACGTGCATTTGTTATGAGCCTCCTTAAAACGTTGCATGTCAGCTGGCCATTTGGTTTCCTTGGCAATATGCCAGAGGGAGTCACGCTGTTTCATTAGGACCAGGAGGTGATCAGAAAACCAAGGGACCTGGTAGCCTTTGGACACTTTCTTAGTAAGGGGGCGAACTTCTCACAGATCTTATTGAAAATGGAGGTAAATAGATCAAGCACTTGATCGAGATCAGGGGTATTAACGAGGGGTGTCCAGTCCCAGTATCTAAGGAAGGCCTCGAGTTGGGCGAGTTTGCCAGGACCAAGGGTGCGTTGTAGGGTGATTTTGGGGGGGGATGTTTGGGAGCCCTACAGGACCAAGTGCAGAGCACAGGAGAGTGATCGCTTAGGGCATTGGGGAGGACTTGGGTGTTGGTAATTCTGTGCAGGCGGTTTGTGAAGACCAGATCCAAGAGGGTAGTTGTCCCGGTACGGGGATTTATTCTGGTGGGTGAGGTGACAACCTGAGTGAGGTTGAGCACCGAGGCATCACTGGTATAAAGAGCAGCTTTCGAGGACAACCAGTTAAT
This sequence comes from Neoceratodus forsteri, assembly GCA_016271365.2. Lineage (NCBI taxonomy): Eukaryota > Metazoa > Chordata > Ceratodontiformes > Ceratodontidae > Neoceratodus > Neoceratodus forsteri. The sequence continues at coordinate 370,787,512 of CM057458.1, forward strand.
GTTGAAGTCCCCCATGACTATTTTTTCATGTTGGGGTGGAAGAGTCCCGATACAGAAGGCAAGTCTGTGTTCAGCTGGGGGGGAAGGTAGACAATGGTGAGTAGGAGGGGGGCAGTAGAACTGCCAGTAGCTATTTTTAGAGTTGGAGTCTGCACTCTTGTTGCTAGTTGAGGGATAGGGAGCAGTTGGCCCGACAGCGGGACCTTAAGGTATGCAGCACAGCCACCGCCTCATTTGCCCATTATATCAGAGCGATAGAGGATGTAACCGGGGAGGTTTACAGCAAAGTCAGGTACAGAGGGGGAGAGCCAGGTTTCACTCAGTCTGATGTCAGGGTAGTGCTGGTGTACCCACCCCTGAAAGGAGATCCACTTTTTTTGCAGGCTACAGATGTTGAGTGAGGCATTTCGCAACCCATTTGAAGTGGTTGTGGTAGGTTGGGGGGGGGGCAGTCGTCGGCCCAGGGTTGGGATGGACATTTCCCATGAGAAGCAGTAGTAGGACAAGAGCTCTGAGGCGGTAGTTTCTTGCTTGGGCATAAAGTTGATGACATTTACGCATCACAGACCCTTTGGTAGGGTGTTTGGTGGGTATTGGGAGGTTCGAGGGGCGGCGAGGAGGAGGGGGTGGGGCAGGCGTTGGGGTGGCGGCAGCGGTAGAGCGACTGGGGGTAGGCTGGGGAGGGCAGGGCTGCAACTAGTCCAGTGCCCATGCTGCTGGTTACTGTTAGTGAGGAGGACGGTAGGGAGTTGTACAGTGACAGTATTTTTGGTGGTGAGCAAAGCTGGTAGCGGGGTACCTGCTGGCCATTTCGACAGATCACCGCTCATGGGTAAACAGGTGAAGGGAGGGCAGGAGGGAGGGTGCCAGTCAGTTTGACCACACGAGAGGTTCCTCTTTGCCTGGGAAGGGAGGGACAGTAGAACAGAGATATACAAGGCTGTGGACAGTCACATGTTGGACTGTGGGGGTGTCGTTATTGCTTTAAGAGGCAGGGAAGCTAGAGGGGAAATAAGCTTTGGCTTGGGCAGATTGCGAGTGTGATAGGAGATGATATGACCTCTAGTGGTGAAAGAAAATAACCTGCAGCTGGAAAAGTTGGGTGACTGGTTAAAAACCGGTGTGAGAGGGCTTTGTTGTGCTATATAACAAGGACCCAACCAAGAGTGGTGTTGGGGGCGGTGGGGAGCATTTTGTTTCCTGCAGGATTGTGCCACAGACTTCCCACCCTCACATTCTGCCCTTAATTAGTTTAAGCCTGAATGTTCACACATTTTGCCCCCCCCTCTTTTTTTTTTTTTTTTTTTTAAATTGTTCAGGCAGCACTAGCTTCGCCCTCACACTCTGCCCTTTGATCTGAAGAGGATGTTTTGCCCCTCCCTTATAATGCTGTCCCCTTTCTGCAGAGCCTTCTTTTTGTTTTTTTATCCCCACTTATGCCACAGGACTTTTTCCCTCTCACTCTGCCACGATTATTGCCTTCAGGCAGGACACTTGCCCCCTGTTTGTTCAGGCATGTCTGTTCTCTGCAGAGCCCTTAGTCATTTTTTTTTTTTGGTTTGTTTTTTTAATAAATTGTGTCACAGGACTCCCCGGCCCCCCTTCTTTACCTTTTGAGCACCAGTGCTCATTTACAAATGTTCCACCTAAATACATAGTGACAACAATATAAGAAGTTCCGGCAGAAATGCACTTGAGTTAGGCTCCAAGCACTTGATGCAGAACAGTTATGCAGACTTGAAAATCAGAATCCATATAGACTGCTGTATAAAATGTCACAGGGTGGGTAGAGAGAGAAACCAAATAACTTGTTTAATGGTTAGAACTACACTGGACATTCAGAACTACACTGTGGTGTCACATCGTTGTGTTACCCACCTGTACTGTGGTCCTGCATGCCTCCTGCCCAACTTGTTTTATTTTTTCTCACCAGCTTCCTCTTCAGCCCACGATGATCGCCACCTTCCCACGCTCCGCTTCACTGTTAGCACAACAAATCCCACAAGCAGGCTGTCTTCTTCCTGCCCACTTGTCTCAGCGCACAACGTGCTCGCACACAGACTCTCTCCTCCCTCAGCACTTCCCCTCCAGCACATCACGCACTTGAGTGCCGGCTGTCACTGTGTTTAGGGTAGCGCCCCTCCCCGCCTCAGCGCGTGATGCGCTTTCGTTTTTTTAGACTTAACTATCTTGGGCATGGCACATGCTCGCACCACTGGGGCTTTCCACTGCCACTACAGCCAAGTGCCCAAGCCAGCACATTGCAGCATGCATTTCCAAACAGAAATGCTGGCTGTAAAAATACATTTCCAGGGGTAGAAATGCCTTTCCATGGAAATCCGGAAAGGCTATATTTCGAGCCCTGACATGTCAGGAGTTCTTTAAGTTAGCAGTGTCCATAGATTCAAATGGAGTATCCATAAGCCGGGCAAGGCAGGTATTGAGATTCCACAGTGGGACTGGGTCCCTTACCAGTTGGTACAAATGACTAAGAACTTTAGAAACACTTTTGAAAATATGTTGAGAGGTCACTGACTTTCATTTGCCCACTGATATGAAAGTAAGTAACATTTTAATTTTTGAGCACCCATTCCCTGGGACTCAGGGTGCTATGCAAAGGTACAATACATACATGAAACCATTTCCAGATATTACTAGACAGTTATTCAGGAGTGGTTATAAGTAAAACAGATAGAAATAAGTTAAATTAAATTAAATAATCAGATAAATAATTTCAAGTCAGAATAGCAACCAGTGTGTCAGATGCCTTGCCTACGCTCCAAAGGCCTCCCTAAATAGGTACAACTTCAGGCCTCTCTTAAAGGCCTACAATGAGGGGACCTCCCTCAAGGATCTTGGAAGAGAGTTCCACAGAGCTGGTTCGCCATCTCAAAAGCTCGATCATCAGGATTTGAGATGTGCCCTGGGAACCGCAAGGAGGCCCACCTCGGAGGAGCAAAGAGGGCGCTAGGCATGGTAGGGAATTAGGAGGCAACTCAGAGAGCCAGGGTCCAGTCTGTATAGAGCTTCATAGGCCAGTAAACCAAACTTGAAGGTGATTCACCATGTCACCGCCAGCCTCTACAGGTCTTACAGTACTGGGGTCACATGACAGGACCTCGGGAGGCCCAAGAACAACCTGGCCACTGCGTTCGATGTAGGCCCCCCTCCACTGATGTAGGCTGACAAGTGCACAATAAGTGTTGATGGCCATAAGCCTAATGATTGCAGGTGTGCTAAGTATTCCAAGACTGTAGACAACCCTGCCTCTACTGGGGTTGTTCTTTTGGAGGTACACCAATAAGAAAAATCTTTTCTAGTTAGTTAGAGGAGTATGTTTTCCCCTTCAAAACTTCCTCTAAGAGATTTAAACTAGAGTATTCCATCTCCTCAAGATCCATGCCCTCAGTAATAGTGCTCAGAGTTGGGAATGCTATCCTGCCCTGGGACATGGTCAGCTTATTGTGGGTCAATGGCAGGCTAACTGGAGGTTTGCTGGACAGGGTCAACAGAACTAAATACCAGGGGCTCTATTTTCAAAGGGTTCCTCAAACTGACACAAGCTGCGTTAAACTGCAGCTTGCACCAGAGCCCGGTGCACCAGGGACCCTGCCCCTGATTTTGCAACAGGAGGGGTCCAGTGCCAAAGTTCTCAACACAGCCACAACAACTCCCCTTCGCCAACAAAAAAAACAAAAAGGCACACAGGAAGGGGTTGACCGAGGCAGCCAGCCACACCTGGCAGTGGGACATGACACACAGGCCATGACAGAGAGCTGTAACAGCACAAAAACATAGACTGCTGCCAAGTGCCAGTGTAGCTCAAAATTGCACAATGCAGTATGGCTTCACTGCTCACAGAGTGGCACTGCCAGTGGCATCCAGCAGGAAGAGTGACACGATGGGCCCCCCAGCACACACAAGCAAGCATTCACCACCAAGGTTGCAGCAGTACATAGTGACAGCGATCGCCTGCTGTGGGCCACTGCAAGTGGTACCATCACCTGGGCCGTGCACTGGGATACCCTTTAGTGCATGCTGCGTTAGACCAGTAAAGACAGCATACAACACAGCAGTGGATACAGACATTAGCTAGAACACAATCTATCGTAGCCTGCTATTTATTGGGTTCAACGTGTCACCGCTGTGTCAATGGTAACAGAACACTAGCCTCTGTTGTGTGCCGTCTGTAGATCACTGAAATGCCCTCACACTACAATGCAGTGACCGAGTAAGTCTGTGCCCTCCAGTGGCACCAGTCACATAGGACATGCCGAGGTCCCATCCAGCATCTCTGATTGAGGGGGCTGCTTTTCATTACCTTCCATGGCACCGGATATTTCACTATCCGAGTGTCACTACTGTCCTGTTGCACAGGCAATGTGCCACACAGACCATTACAGACCTGTACAGTTTGCTAGGCAAGGCAATTTTATTTCTAAGGCGCCCAATCCCGGAGGCGCTGGGCACTGTACACAATAAAAACAGAATACAAAATACAACAACATTTGTGCAGTAGCAAAATCTTTAAAACAACATTCTAAAAAGTATAAATATAAAATAGCTGAGGGTAGGGTAGGTGGGAGATGGCTTAATGCAAATGTCTGGCAGAAGAGACTGGCCTTAAGCCTCTGCTTAAAGACATCAATCGAAGGGGCCTCACAGACTGCATGTTCCACAGGGTCGGCCAAGAGACACTAAATGCTCTGTTACCAGAATTCTTGAGCCGAACCCTGGGAACATCCAGGAGGCCCCTCGAAGCGGAGTGGAGGGAGCGGGCAGAGGTCGCAGGCGACAGGAGCTCAGACAGGTAGCCAGGACCCAGCCCATATAGGGCCTTATAGGTGAAAAAGCCCACCCTGAAAAGGACCTTCCACCTGACCGGCAGCCACTGCAGAACACACAGAACCGGAGTCACATGGCACGACCGAGATAGTCCCACCAATAACCGGGCCACCGCATTCTGCATCAGCTGAAGCCTGCAGAGGGTCCCTCCTGTGACCCCGAAGTAAAGAGCATTACAGTAGTCGAGTCTGGAGATCACAAAGGCATGTACCAGGGTTGGCAGGCCTTCGGGCAGAACAAGGGGCTTGATCCTGGCGATGCTGCGCAAGTGGTAAAAACCACTCTTCACAACAGACGACACCTGATCTTCAAGGTCAGTCTGTTGTCCAGGATACACCTAATTTACGCACCTCGGAAGCAACCAATGGAGCAGACCCTAGGAAAAAAACCTGTGTCCGCTCCATGTAGCAACCCATCACACCCACGACCCGGCTCGACTACCAGCACCTCTGTTTTGTCCAGGCTGAGTCGCAGTCAGCTGGAAGCCATCCAGTCATTGATTTTAGCCAGACAGGTGTTAAGCACATCAACTGCACTGGATGTCCCGGGGGCAAATGACAAATACAGCTGGGTGTCATCTGCATAGCAATGAAACTCCACACTGTACTGTCGAAGGATCTCACCCAGGGGCAACATATACACAGCGAACAGCATCGGCGACAAGACTGAGCCCTGTGGAACTCCACAGGACAGAGGCATTAGCAAAGAGGAGAAATTCCCCATCACTACCTGCTGCACCCTGTCTGAGAGATAGGACTCAAACCATCTGATGGCAACACCGGCGAGTCCACAAAATTCACAGAGCCAATCAAGAAGCACAATGTGGTCCACGGTGTCGAAAGCTGAAGAGAGACTGAGGAGCACAAGAACTGACCTGTCTCCTCCATCTCTAAGTAAGTCATTATGCACCCTGACTAGTGCAGTTTCTGTGCTGTGTCTAGCCAAAAAACCTGACTGAAATGGCTCATAGATGTTGAAAGACACGAGCCGATCCTCGAGCTGCTGTGCTACCAGTTTATCAACAACCTTGCTCAAAAAAGACAAGCTGGAGATAGGGCGGTAATTTGTTAGATGTCTGGGTCAAGGGAAGGTTTCTTTAGGAGGGGTCTCTCCAGCACCTCTTTCGGAGGAGCTGGGAACACCCCCTCCACCACCGAACACCTGGCTATCCCAGCAAATACTGGGCCAGACAGCGCATCCATCAAAAAATATGTTGGGGCTGGGTCCAGTTCACAAGATGAATGCTTCAGCTCTGAGATCACCAGAGTCACCTCAGACACCTCCACTGGCCTAAACTCTTCCCAGGCAGGCAGACTTCCTCTGCTCCCAGCAGACCTGCAACTGCAAGGCAAAGCTACCCGACAGAATCCCAGACCAGATAGCAGACACCCTGTCGGAGAAGAACACAGCAAACTCCTCACACAAGATTCATAAAAAGGCTTTTTTTGGCTGAAGACAGGCCAGATGAAGAAGCCTGTCCACAGTCCGAAAAAGCTGAGCAGGTCTGTTCCTCCCTGCCACAATCTCTCTGGACAGGAACTCTGCCTTCTTATGGGAGATTGCCTCCTAGTGCTCACGACAGTGGGTGCACAGGACCAGTTTTTCAGCATCTAGCCAGGACTTCCGCCAGCAATGCTCCAACTTCTGACCCTTGATCTTCATTGCCTTGAAATCCCAGTCAAACCACAGGGATCTCGAGTGAAGAGTTCTGGGTCGTACACAAAGTGGTGCTATGGCATCCAGAGCTTCAGACACCACCTTATTATATAGGTAGCCACTGCCTCCCCGGTGCCAATCAGACAAGCCGCCTTAACCCTAGATAGGTCAGCTACCACCAAAAGTTCTTCTGGGTTGGCTAGGTTGTGAATATGCACACACCTATATGCAACACCTATATGCACACCATCCCAAGATGTGGCTTTATTCAGGACATTGACAAGAACAAATACTGGGGTCTGGGAAGCTTAATGGCTTACAAGCAGGCTTTAGAGAAGGCCACTCCACTATTGATAATTGTTTTTATCTCATTTGGTTAAAAGTACGTTTTCTTAAGACAACAAAATCAGTACACGGTTTTTGTTGACTATTCAGCAGCATTTAACTAATTTCTAGATCAGTGCTGTGGGAGCAACTCATACAAAGAGGTATGGATTATGCCTTAATGCAAATTATATCTTATTTATATTGATATACCTGGGCAAAAGTAAAATATGGTTGGTCTGGACAAACATCAAGGTAATTTAATTTCAACAACAGAGTCAGGCAGGGATGAGTTTTGGCACCAACCCTTTTTTGCCTCTATATTGATCAACTTTTGTGCGACCTTGCGGTTATGGACTTTGACTCTCCTAGAATAGGTCAAGGCATATGTCCGGTTTTGGCATATGTGGATGACCAGATCTTAATCCCCTTAACTAAAAAAAAAAAAAAAAAAAAAGTTATAACAAAAAACAAACCTCCTAGCACAGAAATCAAAAGAACTCAAATTATCTATAAATCTCTCCAAACACACAAGTAATGATCTTTGATGTAAAGGAAAAAAAAAAAAAAAAGTGGCACTTGGTCTCTAGATTCTCAGAAGTTAACAGTGACCTCTAGTTATGTTTATTTAGTCCTTCTCTTTGCAGATAATGGCAAATGGACAAGGCCTGTTCATAGAATATTGGCCAACACTAGAAAAGCGAGTGGTGGGATCAATAAATTTAATACTGCTTATGGAGGTTTCTCCATAAGACCACTCAAGAGTATTAAAAGCAAAAATTCTAACTCAGTTAACTTATGGTACAGAGGTCTGGGATACAAGACACAGAGAAGCCCTTCTGACACCTAATATTTATTTATTTATTTTAAACAATTCTTTTTCTGCTCCGACCCTGCGGGGAACTCTCTCGGGCATCACCGCTTCTGCAAGCTCTACTTCCCACCTGAAGCTGTCCTCACCCCGTACCAGCCTGCCAGATCCCCCGGCTCTGCACCACCCCCCCTCACCCCCCCGAGGTGGGGTGGCCCTATCCACCCAGGATGTCTATCTATAATCCAATGTGCCTGGCTGGGTGGCCGACCGTGGTGTGGAGAAAGAAGCCCAGTGCTGGAGTGTGGCTCGGCAGGACAAGGTACCATCACCTATCCCCTAGGGCAGGGATTTTCTTGGTTTCCTCCCCAGAAAGTGCGACATGCAATGACGCCTGCGCATCGCTGCATTGCTGGCATCTGCCGCACTCCGCCCCCTAATGCTGGCTGGTGTTCCTGCGATGCCACTAATCTCCATTGGGAGCCGTTGGGACACCGAGCAACCCTGGATCCCTCCCCAGGGAGAGGAGAGCTGTCCACCGGACACTCCATCCTCTCCCTCCCCTGCCGATCCCTGGCTCCCTGAGCCAGTCACTGAACCCAGGTCGCAGGCATGGCACGAGGTGTGGCGTCCAGTGCCTCAACCCTCAACACCACTGGGCCGGCCCCTATTAAATTGCTGAGAAGAATTTTGGGTCTAGGTCAATCTTGTCCCTCAACATACCGTAGGTCTGAATTGGGTATTGACAATATTAATACCCATCTAGATATACGCAAACATAATTACTGGTTGAAAATAACTAAAATAGGACAAAAGATAGACTACCATCTGTTTAGAAGAAAATAAATTGTGGTCTGCAGTTAAATGCAGACAATCAGATTAGTATAAAAATTTCTAAGTAATGCAAAGAAATAGGATTTGGAATGTCTAAATAGTTATCATAAAACAAACAAACAACAAAACAAAACAAAAACAAAACAAAACAAAAAATCGCATTAAGCTTTTAATACAAGGACTATATTAAAAAAAAAAAAATACAATAACTTTTGGGCCAAAGACCTCCTGAGTACTGGGGCTTCGAGATACTCTAAATGGTTCATGGCAAAATACCCATTTTGGCTACAAACCATACATGGATATATTATCAGACTCAAAATGAAGGAAAACATGTTAGATTCAAATCTGAAACATTTGAAAGTACCGTATTAAGTGCATGGTATTCCAAAACAGACACGGTGAGCCACAAATGCTCCTGTCTGACTGGGGAATGTGAAGACTTGACACATATGGAAAAGCCCTTGGTACGCAAAGATTAGAAGCCTTTTTATTGGCTCCTTACGTCCAGCTGAGAAATGACATGCACAGGCTTAAACTCACGTCAACCCTCATGACAACAGAAGATGCTACAACTACAGAGGTTGCCAAATTCCTTTTCTTTGCTAAAAGGATCAGGAAAAATAAAATGTTACAGTTAAGGGAAGATGTGGCCCCTTAAGGCTGTCCTGGCACTTAACAGGCTTTTACTGAAAACGTAAAGCATGTTCAGTAAGAACAGATGGTAGAACCCTCTAGATGTGGATGAATTACAATCTAGCCGTCAACCTTGTATTACTGGTACTGTTTGAATGTGATATGTATTGATGAATATTTATGGTTTTAATCCCTGTGTATTTATTTTTGTATGCAGTTTTTTGTACAATTATGTTATTTTGATATTATGAAACGGATGTGTTTTTAATTGTAATGACCATGTGTCAAACAATAAAAGTGAAAAGTGAAGTGAAAGTGACAGCCACTTGCAAACGTGTCCGTAACAGATATCCACTGGATGAGACAACCAAGTGTACACTGTGACATGGATCTACTCCATACCAGGCTAGTCTGGGTGGTTCGAGCCTGAGCAGTAGCAAGGTCAGTGTTCTCATGCAGCTTTCACTAACAGCAGCGGGAATACTCCACGACTGCAATCTGCGGCACCTCAGGAGATACTGGCAGCAGGTAAGGCTGTGCTAGATAAGTCATGCAGGGTGTGGTATGATGTCCCCTGGCCTCGTGTACAGTCACAGGTTCCCTGCCTGCTGGTGTACATCTGAGATGGTACTATTGCTGCTGCTGCTGCCGCCCCTGTGCGATTCCACAACCTGGAACTCACACAGACATCCTCCCTAATGGAGTGTGACGGGGTGGGGGGCGCTTTCTGACCCTCCCTAGGCTACGATCTGTGGCGGCACACAGGGCTCCAAGACCAGCGCTGGTTGGTCTAGACCCTTGCAAGCCCTGCACCCATTGGGGCTCTCTGAAAATATCACATATGGAGATACTGCAGCACCGCCACAGTGCAAGCCCCCATCCGCCAAGGCGCTGCTGTGCATCATTGCAAGAGCAGCACAAGCCCAGCTGGCGTAGACAGCCCCCGCCCCCCGCGCGCGTGACACAGGCCACATCTGAAAAAAGAAAAATCAGGAATTGAGCACAGTATGGTGCAACAGGCTCCACATAAGATTTTTGGGGAGGAGAGGAGTACTGTACTCCTCATTTTGAAAGTGAGGTGAGTAAAAACAGGCTACTCACCTGTAACAGTAGTTCTAGGAGTGGTATATGCTGTTTATCCACACTTCTGGCAGTGTCCTTTCCCTTTAAGGCTTTCCAAAAAGTCTTCAAGCTGGCTCCTCCCACCCAGGTGGTAAGTCCCTCGGCTCTGCCTCTTGACGCCAGATCTTGCCTGCTGGAAGCAGAATGTGTACGCCAAAGTCAAGAGATGTCGGGTGGGTCCATGGGGATGAACATCAAATAGCACTCCTAGAGCTACTGTTACTAACATACTAAAATAAGAGCAGAATAGACCTAACGGTCTTTCGCGTCTGCTCGTTTGGTCAGCCCCCACCCTGGGAGCTGACCTTGCTGCCCTCTCTCTTCTCTGGCTTCTCCTTCCCAGTTCCGGATATTCTCGCTGCATTGGATTTTGCTTCCAGAACCCTTCCCCTGTACCTGTCCCACTCCCTCTTGAACCCCTCCACCGTCTCTGCCTCCACCAGCCCCCTAAGCATCGCACTCCATGGCTCCACCACCCTCTCAGTGAAGAAGCACCTCCTCCTTTCTCCCCTGAATCTTCCCCCACTCCAGCTTCCACCCATGCCCTCTAGTGGCCCCCTCCTCCTTCTTTCGAAGCACCCCGACTGCTCCTCCCCTATTTACCCCCTTCATGTACCTGAAGACCTCTATCATGTCCCCCAGTCCCTTCTCTTCCAACGGTACATATTTAGCTCTTCAAGCCTCTCCTCATAGGTTCTGTCCCCAAGCCCCAAATCATTTTGGTTGCCCTCCTCTGGACTCTCTCCAGGAGTTTAATGTCCATCTTTAAGTGTGGCCTCCAAAACTGCACGCAGTACTCCAGGTGCGGCCTCACCAAGCAACCTTCTGGAGGTGATCCCCCTAGCGATGCATCCCAGCATCCTGTTGGCCTTGGCTGCTGCCCTCCTACAAGTCTCTGAGTTGTTCTTCTTGACATCCACCACCACCCCCAGGTCCTCTCTCAGCCATCGAGACTTGTAGCATTCCCCCCACCCCCACTGGTGTACACTTGGCCCAAGTTTCTGGCCCCCAGGTGCAGTACCTTGCATTTCCCTGCATTGAACCTCAGCTTCCACTTTCTAGACCATCTTTCCAGAGCCTCCAGGTCCACCTGTAGGGCCACCCTCCCCTCCTCCCCATCCACCACCGTCCCCAGTTTTGAGTCATCCTCAAAGAGACTCCTCTCACTCCTGATACCTGTCCTTATGTCAGAGACGTAGGTGTTGAACAGGAGGGGCCCAAGGACTGATCCCTGTGGGACCCCACTAATGACCCTCCTTGGGGATGTGACTATCCCACCAACTATCCGGCCCTGGAGCCAATTGTCTATCCATCTGATCATCTGGATCCCCACCCCCATTTCTCCCAGCTTATCCAACAGGCCCTCATGAGGAAGAGTCAAATGCCTTGCTGAAGTCTAGAAAGAGGACATACACTGGTCTACCCAGGTCCAAGGCACTCGTCACCCAGTCATAGAACTCCACAAGTTTGTCTGACACAGTTTTCCCAGGACGAATCCATGCTGTCTATCGTCCAGGCACCCTGACTTTTCCAGGTCCCCCCCCCCAGCCTCTCCTTGACAATGCCCTCCATCACCTTGCCCACCACCGATGTCAGGCTGACAGGCCTGTAGTTCCCTGCCACCTCCCTTGATCCCCCCTTGTGGAGAGGCACTATATGCGCCACCTTCCAGCCCTGGGGCACCCACCCTGTCCTCAGAGAGCTGGTGAAAAGCTCCGCCAGGGGTTTCGCCAGGACATCCGCAGGTGAGTAACAGTTTTTCTAGGGACATGGATATGATGCTCTATCCACACTTCTGATTGACTCCTAGCAGTTCTCTTGGAGGAGGGAGGCAAGGCACACACCCCCATGTAGGGAACAGAAATTGAAGAACTGAGGCCGCAAAACTAGCATCCCAGCTTGACTCTTAAGTCAGTGTGGTAGTGGGAAATGAAGATGTGTGCTGACCTCCAGGTAGCAGCCCTGCAGATTTCCTGGATAGGGAAATCCCTGAAAGCAGCCACCGACAACGGTATGACGGGTGAATGAGCCCATGGCCCTATGGGAGGCTCCCTACCCGCCAACCTATAGCAGAGATCAATACAGTAGACAATCTACCTGCCAATCATCCGCTTGGCTGCAGGTCTGCCAGGTGCGGCTTCAGCGTAAGTGACAAATAGCTGGCGAATGTCTCCCTGAACTCCAGCCATGCGCTCTTTGTAATAAGCGAGCACTCGCCTCAGGTCCAGAGTATGGAGCCTGTGCTCGGCCTCCAAAGTGAGACTGATGAAATACACCAGGAGATTAATCACCTGGTTAAGGTGAAGCTCTGACAAAACCTTCAGGAGGAACTTCGGGCTGGGGCACAGTACAACCTTGTCCTTGTAGAAGACCAGGTAAGGAGACTCCACCAAAAGCGTCTGGAGCTCACTGATCTGTCTGGCTGACATGACAGCCAACAAGAAGGCGTCTTCCATGACAGGCGAGACATGCCAGACCTGTGCATTCGTTCGAATGGCTTGCCCATGAGCATTTCCAAAATCAGCAACAAGTCCCACAGTGGTGGTGGTTCACACACCAGAGGGGAAATGTGGTCAAGACCCTTAAAAAAAAAAAAAAAAAAGCACCAGACGATAGTCTCCTCTGCCACCAACTACGGAACGGTATGCAAAGATGGCTGCCAAGTGCACCTTAAGGGTCGTCTACCAAAGGCCCAACAGACAGGGACCACAGATAATCCCGAATGCTAGCCACTGGACAGGACAAAGGGTCCTACCACTTGCCCTGACACCAAATGGTGAATCTCTTCCATCTGAAGACATAGCACTTCCTGGTAGATTCCTTCAGAGATGCCTCCACAATAGTGAAGACAGCTTCCGAGAGACCCAAAGCCTGGAACTCTAGCTGCTCAAGAACCAGGCTGTCAGGTACAGGGATTGAAGAACTGGGTGGAGTACCTTCCCCCGATTGATGGAAAGCAGGTCCAGGTGTAGGGGAAGACGCAGGGTTCATTTTTGGGTGGGGGATTGGGACAATTGACACACAGTTCTTAATTCTGACCCACATTTTCTTCTACCTTGGGGACAACCTGCTCACTGTTAGAGGTTTTAAACTGCTGTTTTATTACTCTAGACTCGGTTGAACAACATGACCCATTGTTTTCATTTGACCCTTACTTTTTTATACCCAGTGGGTCAGTGTCCCACATAGATATCTAAAATGAACCCTGGAAGACACGGGGTCCTTGGCACCTCGGGTAAGCTGCCACCATTGCAATGCACTTGGTGAAGACCCTGGGGGCCAAGGCGAGGCCGAATGGCATGACCTGGAACTCGTAAAAGCTTCCCTCGGCTTCGAAGCAGAGGAACCTTTGATGAGACAGGCAGATCGGGACATGGAAGAATAAGTCCTGAGGATCCAGAGAGCAAAACCACATGTTTCGTTCTAGAGATGGTATGATGCGAGACACAGTGACAATCCTGAATGTGCATGACCCGAGCAATTTGTTCAGGTCGTGCAGATCTAGAATGGGGGCACCAGCCCCCATCCGCTTTGGCACCAGGAAGTACCTGGAGACAAACCCTGGGTGTTCTGCAGGATCCGCTGACAGAAACCACGACTTCCTTGCGGAGGAGCTGGTCTATGTCGGCTCTGAGAGCTGTCTGTGGAAACCAATTCCTCCGGTGGGGTGCGGGCTCGGCAAGGAGGGTACTGCTCGAAATCCAGAGGCAGACCCTGACCCACCACTTCAGGAACCCACCTGTCTGTGCCGACAGCAGACCAGGCAGAAAGGAAGTGGCAGAGCCAGCCCCCCATGGGAGGACCCGGGGGGGGGGGGGAGTGGATGGGCATGAGGGAGGCACCCCTCATCTCGTCACTGGGGAGGCTTAGAGGAGGAGGATGAGGGCCCGGCTGAGGCACCACCGTAGCCTCCCCCTCCAGGCACGCAGACGATCGAGGCCACCGACTTGGGCAGAGGTCACCAAGCCTGAGCCTGCTGGACAGCCTGGGGCTAGGCAGGTTTGGCTGCGGGAGTGGAGGTGAACTGAAAGGGCTTTCTCTTCTGGCCCAGCGGCACATTCTTGCGCATGCACAGGATTTCAAAACCGGGTTTAAAATGCATTTTGCAGCACAACCAGTGCTCTGTTTTCATTTAAAGATGCCAGGAACATTTCAGTATGAGACAATGTATGGAATTAAAAGGTTTTTGCAATGGGCATGTAAAAATTTGCACTTGGGGACAGCGCTCCCCGGCAGACACGTGTTCTTGGCACGGATATGCTTCCAGTGGACGGCAGATTTTAATTCAGACCGCTTCTTAAGAAAATTACATTTTGAAAAAATATGTAAATGGATTGTGTGATATACAGAACATGCTAGAGTAACTATTTCACAAGTATGTGCCTAGAGGCACACTGATAAAACATGATAGAAAAACGAGAGGCAAAGCTGACAGTGTCCCTTTAAGATAAGAACTGATCAAGTGCCAACAATGCTCCAGATAATATTAGGTAGGAGTCATTTACTGACCAGTTTTAAAATAGAGAGTAAAACAAAACTGGGATGCATACAAGTGCTGTAAATCTGTGTTTAAAAAAAAAAAAACTTCCTTTTGAATCACCAGTTATATATTATAAAGCACTATCCTTTGGTGTGGAGTATTTGCAAATGTTGGATGAGAACTGGTGCTAATTAAAAACATTTTTTTTGAAGAGTATTTCCTAAAATTAGGTGAAGAAAACAGGTCGATACTCCCCTTATAGTACTGTGCACCATTCTCAACCTTATGAGTATCAGGCCCCAAGGTCTGTCTGGCCCAGTCTGGAGTTATTGGGATCACCGCTGCAGTTTCCCTCCAGAGTTTCAGCAGAACTTTCTGGATGATACTAGATGGAGGGAAGGCATACAAGAACTTCCCTGTTCAGTCCAAGACTAAGGAGTTCTCTGAGATTGTTCCACTGGCTGGTGGTCTGCAACAAAACTATGGAAGCAGACTATTTTCCCAAAAAAGCTAATAGGTCTACCTGGGAAGTGCCCCACCTTCTGAACACGGCCAGAACCTGTCTGTTGAAGATCCATTTGTGACTTCCCTGCGACAGTCTGCTTAACAAATCTGCCAGGACATTGTCTCTGCCTGGTAAGGCACTGCACAAATGTCTGGTTCTAAAGTGTCTGCCAGGTCCCACATCCTCACTGCTTCTGTACACAGTTTTGAAGATCTTGCTCCTCCCTGCTTGTTTATGTTATACACTGTTGTGGTGCTGTCTGTTCCGATTCGGACAGACTGACTCTGTAGCTGGGAAGAGGAAAAAAAAAAATAAATAAAATTATGCACTGCTAGCAGCACTGCCCTGATCTCCAAGAGACTGATGTGTTCTAGTGCCTCCTGTGGGCTCCATGTGCCATTCCGTGAGGTCCTGTAGGTGGAAGCCCCACCCCAGTAGTGAGGCATCTGTAATAGGATACTTGCTAGTGATTTTTGAAGGGACTGGCTTCTCCAAGGTTGCTTTCTTCCTTCCACCACACTAGCGACTTTACCAGCGTTTCCATCATTGGCACAAGCTTTGAGAATGGATCCCCCTTCAGACCAGTTCCCTCTTAAGTGGTACTGGACATCTCTCATTCGGAACCAGGCCCATGGGACCACAGCTGTGGATACGACCATGTGTCCTAGTAAGCGCAGGAAGTCCCTTGCAGGTCTTGGCTGACCTGTCATGAAGGACTCTACTGCTAATCAGAGCTGAAACTCTGGTCTGTGGGAAAACTTTCCCTTGTAAGGCAACTCTGCTCCTACGAAGTACAGTATTTGAAAAGGTTCTAGTTGAGAATTCTGCAGGTTTATCATGAATCCTAGAGACTCCAGGGAGCATTTTACAGTCTGTGGGGAGCACCCCATCTCCTATTCCATTTTCCCAGAGACTAGCCAGTCGTCCAGGCAGGGAACAACTATCACAGCTTGTCTTAGGTGCAATGCCACCACAGCCAAGCACTTTGTTAAAAACCCTTGATGCCGAGGTAAGGCAAAAGGGAAGAGCTGTGAACTGGTACTGGCACTTCCCTAGCTTCAACCCGAGACATTTCTTGTTTAGAAACCTGAGATCTAAAACAAAATCGCCACTCCTCTCTTTTTTCTTAAGGGTGAGGAAGTACCTAAAGAATAGGCCTTGCTCCAGTGAGAGGCAGAGACCTTTTCTACAACTTTTGCTGTTGATAATTTCGTTTACTTCCAATTCCCTTCCAGCAAGATTGAGTGTGCTGGAAAATGTTTGTTTTTGCAGTCTTGGGAATTTTTTGTTTGTTTTTTTTTTGTTTTTTTGTTTTTTAAACTGCAGAGAGAGTCTGTGGCCCACTACCTCAAGTAACCATTTCTCTGAGGTATTATCTACCCATTCCTAGAGGTAATGAGGCAACTTATTTTCGAGCAGACTCGACAGACCTTTAGGCCTACTCTGCTGGCATCTTAGTATATTAGTATGTAACTTTCCCCTCACTAGCAACGGATGGGCAAGCCAGATGAACTGTCAGGGTTTTTGCTTTGGCTGGACTTGGGTGCTGGTGCTGCAGCAGCAATATGCTTTGTGCTCTTCCCCTGCCCCGTAGTATCCCCTTTGTGGCTGATACTCATAGGGAGCATAAAGAGTATAAACTCTTGGGAAGTAACTTCTGCCTCTCCCTCCCCTTCCATAAGGCATATAGGAGGTAGAGGGCTCCTCATTATTGTTACTCTTATGTTCTCTTGTATTCATCCACTTTTTTCATATAGGCCTCTATTTTGTCACAACTGTTAATTTCCTTTAGTGGGGAAATTCATTGATTTTATCCGGGTATCCTGGGAAAGGATGGTAATCTAACCAGAAGAATCTTCTTA
Organism: Neoceratodus forsteri; assembly: GCA_016271365.2. Taxonomy (NCBI): domain Eukaryota; kingdom Metazoa; phylum Chordata; order Ceratodontiformes; family Ceratodontidae; genus Neoceratodus; species Neoceratodus forsteri. The sequence goes on from CM057458.1 coordinate 370,804,587, forward strand.
TGGACACTGCATGAGGCAGAACTCTAGCAGTCATGTCATTAGTGTCCACAGCAGCACAAGGGTGGTATTTAGTGGCATCCAGGGCTGATCCTGCAGTGGCAACCAAGTCCTGCACCAGATTACCATCCGCTTTATCAGCAAGTACCAGAACCATGTTCCACAATGCTTTCTGGTGCTGTGCTACATGTACTAAATAAGCTGCATGCCTAAAGAGCAAGAAAGCTATAGTATAAATTTTGTTGGCCACAGCATCCAATTTTGTGGAGTGCTTTTCTGGAGGCTGTGCAGAGAGCATGCCATTTGCTCTCTCATAAGCAGCAGTCTGGACTATGCCTTGGTGATCAGGGTGGGCATACAGATCTACTTCCCCTCTGTCCACCTGGTATTTTCTATCAAATCGTTTTGTAGATGGCAGCAGCTGAAGTAGGAGCAGACATGACTTTTGATATGGCCTTCTTAAAGGACTTGTGTATGGGGACTAGCAACCTCGAGGGAGCCATACCCATCATATCTATAAATTCAGCATCCTCTTCATCCTCCTAAATTTACTAAGGGGATGTTCAGAGTATCAAGCGTATGTCTGACAAATGAAGAAAATGAAGAAGTTTAACCCTCATTATACCCTAGAGGTGAGCCAAAAATTTTGTTCAGAAGACCCCCCGATTCAATGGGATCGTGTTCCTCCTCTTGAAGATAGTAGTCTTCTTTCTCCACCACAAGCAGATAGACTAAAACTTGAACTGGGGGGCCCTTCCTCCTCTAGATACGCTTGAACCCGAGCCGGGGGTTAGGTGCCATCCTTATCAGAATTTCACGCAGCCTGGATGGCTTGGAAAAATAGTCACTTTTTATATGTCCTCTCATGAGGGCATTTTTTCTTATCTGCCTGCTTCTTGGTTCATTCAGAAGGAGTTGCAGTGACATTTTTTTCCTTTAAATTTCTCTTTGGCAGCCACCATTTCCAGTGTCTGCTCAGAGCCTCTCATATTTATATTTTTCCATCAACAAATTCAGGGTTCCCCCTTTCAGACACCACGATATCCGATCAATCTTTACCACGCCTTTTAGATGGCTGAACAGCTTTATCTTTTTTCTTGTCACTCTTTACATTTTTAGGTGCCAAGAGTGTGCTGTAAGCACCTACTGTGGTCATGTGTACTCTTTTTTGCATTCAGTCACATTCAAAGGTACATTCAGCTACACAAGGTCACTGATGATGTCAGAGCTTTGAGGTCTTGGTGTACGGATTCAGACTTACACAAGCCTGGCTTTGAGACCCACTGGGGAACTTTTTTTTTTTTTCTTTCTCACTACAGTTTATGCAGTATGAGAGAACCTGTTAGATGTCATGCTAACGTTAGTGATAGAGTTTCATCAAGGTTTGAAGTTCTTTATTGCTGATAACTTGAAAAAGTTCCAGCTGAGATTTTCAGGTTTGAATGCCAGTTGGGAAACATTATTTCAAAACAGACAGACTGTTAATAATGAAAATCCACTACAGCTGTGTAGAGGGGTGGTCTGGATCTACTGCTGGATGTCCTTGGCCACAGCAGGCATTTCTTGTCTAAGAAGCTTAGTATGATGGTAGAGCTGCATTCTGCCAAGCAGTAGAGGGTACGGGGCCTGAACTTGGTCCCAGAGAAACTATTTTTCTTTCTCACTATAGTTTATGTAGTATGACAGAAATTATTAGATGCCATTGCTAATGTCAGTGATAGATTTTCAGCAAGTTTGTAAGTGCTATATTGCTGATCTCTTGAAAAGTGCACACTCAGACTTTGAGGTTTACGTGAAACTTGGGAAACATTACTTCAAATAGACTTTATTACAAAAACCCACTGCAGCGGTCTTTTTGGGGGGGGAGGTCTGGATTTACTGATGGATGCCTTTGCCACAGCATGCATTATTCTGTCTAAGAAGCTTAGTACAATGGTACAGCCACAGGCTACCAAGCAGTAAAGGGTAGGGGGACCTGGGTTTGATTCTCAGAGTGGAACATTTTCTTTCTCTCTACAATTTCTGCAGCATGAGAAAAACTGTTAGATGTCATTCCTGCTGTTAGTGATAAGACTTTCAGCAAAGTTTGAAATTCTATATTGCTGATAACTTGAAAAGTTCAAGCTCAGATGTTGAGGCTTGAATGCAACTTGGGAAACAATACTTCAAATTCACAGACTGTAAAATTTACTGCACCTGTGTGTCGTGGGGGTCTCCAGTCAGTGCTTGACATCCTTTGCCACAGCATGCATCTCCTGCTTAGGAAGTACAGCAGTACAGATACAAGATACCAAGCAGGCGGAGGAGGGAGGGAGCCTGGGTTTGATTCCCCAGAATGAAAACACATTTTTTTCTTTTTCTTACTACAGTTGACAAGTGGGGAGACGCAGACCCCATCCTTGAAGCCACTTCCCTTCTCACTGCCAGGGGAAGCCTGTCAGGCTTCTTTCTGGCCACGTAATTATTTCATACAGACCTAGTTGCACCTTTAGTACAGCTATTTGTGGGGGTCGAAATAACCACCTGTCTGCCTGCTGGGTTTTAAATAAGCTGACAAAAAAAAAAACCACACAACATTAGCAAACTGCTAAACAGTTGTGAAAATGTGTAGCACTTGGCATAGATCTGATTAGCAACATTTAAAATATTATATAGTTTTAATAATGTTGTGTACTGTGCCATGGACTCACTCAAAACAATGGTTAGCAATCTACTGCTAAGCATTTCTGAAGATGGTTAGCATTCCCCTTGTTTTGCTGTACTATGCCAGCTATTTAATACCCTGGCCTGTCCCAGAAACCCAGTTTTTTCCAGGGACAGCTGGTTACATTTCTCTACATGTCCCTGGGACAGGTACCAAGTGAAAAAAACATTAGCAGCCACTAGGATCCCCAGGAGATGCTGTCACCTCTAAGGTTGGTCTATGGACTTCCCAATATCATGGTGTCACATTTTAAGAGATGCACATTCAATCCAACGTCCCTGTGATGGGCTCTTCTTTGCAGTCGATAGTTTTGTCAAGGAGCAGAAATGAAAACAATGCCACAATAGGACTACACTGTGTGTGTATTCCTTATGTAGGTGCAGTTTGTCTTCCTTTTGCTTTCTGCACTGCATATCATTTCTTTGTGTCCTGTACTTGCAGTAGCAGTCCAAGAGTTGCTCTTGTACACAGTCAACAGAGTTTGGGGGCGGCAAATTAAAAATCCTTTCCACAGCTGTCTACTAACTAAGAGAGGCCAGGTTAAGGCAGAGTAAAGGCCATTGTTAGGGCTTGACAACAGTATCTGAAAGCCCTTTTCAGGGCAGGCAGTTAGAAAGGAGGGGAGACTCAGTATTTAGAGACTGACAGGAACTCAGAGGGCTGAAACAACCACTTAACCTCCCACCCTCATCAGGGCAGAAGGGGCTCCAAAGACATTCAATGGGGAGGCTAGTTGAAAGCCCTTCTCAGGATCAATAAGTAGAGGGAGACTTTCAGTGTCTGAGCTATACACAGACCAGAGGAAGCGGATATGTTTTGTCAGGGGAAGAGCAGAAGGGAGTTAATTAAGGGCCCTTGTCAGGGCTACTACTGAGCAGGAGGGGGAAGCAAATTAAAAAGCCCCTATGAGGGCAGTGAACTGGGGGCACACTTGTTAAGTCCTTGTCAGGGCCATGTAGCAGCCAGTGGAAATTTAGTAGCTCGTTTTAGGGCACCTTACAATGGGCACCAGTTATTAAGCCCATTTCGGGGTATTGTACAAACCAAGATGGCATACTAGTTATTAGCTTGTATTCGGAAACAGAAATTTACAGTTAGTAAAGAAAAATCAACAGGACAGGTACAAATTCTGTGGGACAGTCAAAATGACTATTACACCTGTCCCTTGGACAGCCATCAACAAAAAAATGATTTCTAGCCCTGCAACTAGTACTTTGATTTGTTGCTACTATTGAACACAAGGTGGCAGAACCTTCTGAAGTGTGATTTCCACCATCATTAGGAACTCCATCAGAGCCTATTATTTTTCGGTGACAAGGAGGTAGACCGAGGAGCCATAATGACACCCAATTTATTTGCCCCTTTTTTTTTTTTTTTATGGTTTTGGACAGAACAATACAGAACTAAAAAATAAAGTTGTGATCTGAAATACGGGTAATTTAATCTATGCTCTTGGCAGTCTGCCTTTGCCAAGAACTGAAAAATGACACTGAAAAAAAATCTTTTTAGCCTGTGAGTGTACTAGGACTGTATTATGTAAATTTAGGGAGACCCTAGTAAGAATGAAAATGACCAACAGCCGCAAAAAAAAAAAAAAATCTTTTAAAAAGAGGCCCGACCCAGTGGCATTGAAAGATGAGGTGCTGGTCGCTACACCTCACACCACACCAGTGACCCGGGTTCAGGAACGAGCCCGGGTCACCGGGGCTCAGCAGGGGAAGAGGATTGAGCATCTGGAGTACTGCTCTCTCTTGGGGTTCCTACCGCCGCCCCGCGCTGATTACCCTCTGGTGGTGATTGGAAGGCAGTACGGGTCAGGGACAGGAGGGGGAAAAAAAAAAAAAGAGCCTGACAGAGCTCCATGACCGTAAGCCGCGCCGAGGCTGACCCCGGCTTCTGGATTGGGTCTCCGGGGAGGGGGCACCCCCTTCCTGGCCCTGCCATGGTGGGCAAGCCGTGGGGGAAATACTGTGGTCGGCGAGTGTGGCGCGACAGGATCTGAGAGATAGTTCCTCCCTCAGAGGGCCAAAGCCCCTGCCAGAGCTCAGGAAGATAAAAATCTGTTAAATAAACAAAAACAAAATAAAAAAAAAAAAAAGCCTCTTACCTTAAGAAACTGTGTCAAAGGACAAAATCGCAACTTCATGTACAGGAAGCGATTAATTAAAGAGACCCACCAAGGTACTAGCGCCTCGCACTTTGGATATATGGTGCATTACCTCATAGGAAATCTATTACAGGCAAGACATTGTCTAAATAATCCAGTAGTTAAGAATAGACGGTTTGACAGGGTCCAGAAACCAGGTTCCAGCGACTTCCCAGTTTCGGTGCCGCCCCGCCTACCGTTAAGGACGCGATGCTGCTGAGAGAGTAGGACATGCTCCATTATTGATGGTGGCACCTTTTCTGATGAATTTTATTTTTATTTTTAAACACACATTGCCAAATGGCAATTTGGGAGGAACGAGGGCACTGGTAGAACAACAAGGGTACTGTTAGTCGACCAGTGCCCACGTTTCCTCACCAAACTGCCATTGTAATGTATGTTTAAAAAAAAAAAAAAAATTTCATCAGAAAGGTGCCACTCAGAGTGAAATGGGAGTGTTTCCCTGCACTCTTCCCAGCATCACATCATAACTTGGAAGAGCATGGGTGGCATCAGAAACCGGGAAGTCTTTGGGACCCGGTTTTCTGGATTTTACGAGTGTTACAATTTTTTTACTACTGGTATATTTGAAGCAATGTGCACATGAAGAGGTTTACTATGAGGTAATGCACCCATATATCGGGTGCAGGAGCAGAGGTTGGTAAGTCTCTTTAAGGTGAAAGGGTACAGACTGAAATGGAACCTAAAAGCAGTTCAGTTTCTGAGCGGCTTGGCTCAAGAAAAGTAAAACACTTAGTCAACAACAAATAAAATGTAAAAAAAAGAAAATTAAAAAGTAAAGGAGGAAGCTGAAAAAGGTCTCCAGTTCCTAGGAATCAAAAGGGGAGCCAGAGGTACCTGTGTCTTAAACAGAAATACCCTAATGTAGAGTAGTAGAAACAAAGCGATAAACTCAATCATTTCATTGACTAATACTATTTTAAAATAATAAAAACAACTGGAGACCAATTGTACCAGGAGCTATACTCAGGGTGACCCTTCTCTCCAGGCAAAAAACAAAAAATCTGACATGCAAGTATAAAAGGTGGCTGCAGAGGTTTTCAAACACCCATTCCAAGTTCTATTCTTAAAATAGGGTTGGTCTATGGGGTATCTGTCTGCATAGAGGAGTGAAAACATAAGTGAGGGATTTCTGGAGTTAGAATACAGTTGTATCCCATAACATGATTTAGCTGCCCAATTTATGGGATGCTGCCAACAATGCTGCCTAGCAACGCATGGCGTAGCCAAGCAGAGCCCAGAATTCTAGGTCAGCACCGTCTGCAATATCCAGAGTGTACAAAAAGCTTATTTCTGGATGCCCCATGGAATGTCCTATTTATATCACAGAACACAATGTAATGTGATGAGAGCACATGGAAAATAGCATGGGCTGCAGGGAGAATAACGTTATTCACCCTGTAGGTGAATAAATGCTCAAGTAAGTACTTTTATTCATTCTTGTTATTAATCCTTCCTATGGTATGATTTTAGCAACTGAAGCATTCTAAAGAACGATAAATTACTCTTCATTTTAGCCTATTATCCTCACTTTTGACAGGTCACGAAGGATCATGTAAGACACCGAAACCTTCCAATTTTATAGATCAAGTTACAAAGAAAAAAAAAACAAACCTCAATGGACATTTAAAGTAGTGGCTGAGGTTTACATTTATACAACTGGCTTTATTTAAGCATAGCATTTAAAAAGAGTGGGGCCCGGCCCGGTGGCACCGAAGGTTGAGGCGCTGGACGCCACACCTTGCACCACACCGGCAACCTGGGTTCGGGGGGACTCTGGTCAGTCGGTCGGCCAGGGAAGAGATAGGCTGGAGCGTCCAATGATAGCTCGCCTTCTCCAGGGAGGGATCTGGCCGATGCCCGCCACTTGCATGAGCCTGAGTGGAGGCTCGGGAACTGCAGCCCCATTAGGGGATGGGATGTGGCCATCGAAAGCAGCTTGGATGTAGACACTCACATCATGATGTCGGGGAGCTATTTGCTGCTCGGGAGGAGAAAACTTAAAGTCAAACGAATAAAAACTTGTTTTTTGAAACCCTGCCCCAGTCCATATCCAGGTTCAGGGGCCAGCCTTGCTGCCGAGTCTGCATGCAGAAAAAACTTCTGATAGGGTGCCATGAATTTTTTGTATTACACACTTTACAGGTTTGTTTTTCACCCAGATTTCATATCTTTAATTAGGACTTTGTATCAAGACCCACAGGCTATGGTCCATGCGAATGGCATGCTCTAAGATTTGGTTTATTCTATCGGACAAGGCAACGTTGCCCAATGTCCTCTCTTATTCGCTTTGACAGTGGAGCCCTTGGCCCAGCCCATAAGGCAGTGTCAAGTTACTAGAGACATCTCTCAGCATGGAAAGGAACACAAGTTTGCATTTTATGCTGATTTACTAATTTATCTGATGGATCCAGTGTCTCTCCCCGTTGTATATACTCGAGTATGGCCAACTTTCAGGCTATAAACTTAACATGGAAAAAAACTGCAGCCTTGCATATCTACTATTGTCCCCCACAGGCGATTAGTGCACAATATCCTTTTCAATGGGACCAACCTAGGGGGTCACCATACCAAAAGATCAATCTACCCTGCACCAACAAAACAATCCTATGTCAAGTAAAATACATGCAGATTTAAGACAGATGGTCAGTGATGTCCCTTACTGAGAAATAATCCGCATAAATACCCTGCCTGGACTGCTCTATTTCTTTAAAACTATAAATCAAACAGCCCCACAGCAAGATGTATTTCGGGAACGGGCTAAACGTCTTGCTAGATTCATCTGGGCGGGAGGTAAGCCCAGAACGGTTTACCACAGACAACTTTCTAAAGAGCGTGGAGGACTAGCTCCTCCAAATCTGAACTATTATTTTTGGGTGGTGCAGCTTCGCAATATGGCAGCATTGATCCACTGTATGAGGCTCGCTGGTAAAGTTAGAAATAGCTAAAATACATTTTTCTTTAGCCAAAACTTGAGTCACTGGCCTTCAACACCCCCGCAATCTTTCAAATAATGTTTTCACTAGAAATAGTTTACGCTCTTATCCCCTTGACTGTAATTCCCTATGATAGCATCTTCGCCCCAAATCAGGCAGACATCCCCAGTTTAATACTGGGAGAGGCAGGACCCTTCATCTGCATTAACTATATGAGGGAGGGATCCCTCATCTCTTTGCAAACCTTCAACAGCAATATGCACAGACAGTGGCAGACAATTTTAGATTCCTACAAATCACACATAACTTGTCCACTAGACTAGGACAACTGACCAACTACATGGAACATCACCCTGTTTACTACCGCTCAACATCAGGGTATGCCCCTTTTATTTCACAAGCATACAAGGCATGGAGTGTCTCCCACAGGTAGCTTTGGTAATGGTAGAACAGAAATGTGACAGGGAATTGGATACACAAATCCCAGCCAAAGCCTGAGCTAGGATATACACCAGACAGCATAAGATATCCTCCTCTAATACATGGAAAGAGTCTGCCTGTAAGACGGTACGCCATTATTTCAGAGCTCCTCAAATCACAGCTACGTTTACCACAGAACTGGGAGCAGACTGTTGGAGGCAATGTGGGGATCGTATGGTTCACCATGCTCATACATTCCGGCTTTGCTCCCTTCTTTGCCAATTTTGGGCCAGAGATTCAGACCTCCAGGAACACTTTCCTAGATTAACAGCGCTGACTCCCAGGATAGTATTATTCCCTAAACTACTCTGCCAAGCTTTTTAATAAGCACCAGAGATACTTAATACAGCATTAACCACAGCCCCAAAGGTAACAACAAAATGTTTACAGCCACAACCCCTGAAAGAAAACACTGGAGAGAATAATTTTTCCATCTTGTAAATTGGTATTAACACACAAGGTTCGGAATCGGATGGACTTATTTAAAGGAAAACTACACCCAAAACTTGAAAAAAATATATGTTGTGCAGTGTGTTTTAATTTGTATGTGAAGTTCTAGTGTTTCCTTCCCTCTGACTGGTATTAGTAGTTTTTCCCAAATTAGCTTGCTAGCTTAATGCTAGTTTTATGACTCCTGGGGATCTTCATACCTGATAGTGTAATTGTATTTCTTGTTCCCACAGTGCATCTTGTCTCACGTGACTGTGATGTAAGAGAGACCCAACATTCAGCACACACATGACAAACAAACTAAATATCTTGGAAGCTTGACAAGCTGCACAAAAATTACCAGCAGCAAAGTTTTTCAGGACAGTAAAACCTTCAGGATGAGGGTGGTCACCAAGCTGAATTCTACAGATTTTAAAATATAGCCATCTCTATTGTTGTGAACTGATTGTAATGCAATGCTTTCTTCTGGATTTATGGGCTCTGCTACATCACCATCACATGAAACAAGGTGCATTGTAGGACAAAGAAATGCAATAAACTTATTTGATATGAAGATCTCCAGGGGTCGTAAAACTACCCTAAAGCTAGCAGGCTAATTTAGGAAAAACTCATAATACCAGTCAGAGGGAAGGAAACACAAGAGCTTCACATACAAATTAAAACACTCTGCACAGCATATATTTTTTCAAGTTTTGGGTGTAGTTTTCCTTTAATGGCAGATGTCAGGGTTAACTATTACGCATTATGGATAAGCATGACGACTTTGTCCCATGAAATCACTTCAGTAATTACAGAAAAATGCTATAGCACATTTCAGTCTGCAGCTCCCAGAGCCAGAGGCCCATCTCGTTGGTCTGTCTGCAAAATATAAGCAAAAATACAGTTTCATTAATAATTTACCTCCCAGTTTGCCTAGCTTAGATACTATACTGTATCATTAAGAGGCAGAGACCGGGCTTACTATGTTAATACCAAATACAGCGGTTTCATATAGCTGTATTAAGATTTTGCAGATAATGAATTGTGTCTGCAGATTACATCACTGTATAAAACAACCTACAGCAAATGGAGACATTTGAGGGAAGACAGCCAGCCCAGGTGGCTACAGAGGCATTACAGTAATGGGTTGTTCAGTTCAGCAAGACAGCGAATCTGCAAATGATGTAGGTCGTCTTGCGACTTGGCATTAGTAAAAGATGCAAGACCATAGTTAAAGATCTAGTGTACTGCCTGGATTAATAGTAATTTTCAGATGCAGTCAGCTATCACGTCCAATATCTTAAATATGTTTTTATTTTCTGTTTTAATTATAAGATTTTCCACCTGGCAGTACTGAGCTGATATGTGGAACACCACTCTGTTTGGAGGCAAAAAAAGTCAGTCCTGTTCCTCCCACTACATCATCAGAAATGAGATCAAACACCTTGAGGCACCACAATCCTTGTAGTCTGAGCAGTGACTTTCACAGGTTATCAAATCAAAATGCAGGAAACTGTGACATCATCAGTAACCAGGAAGAGCTAGTCCCTGCTGCTTCACGTGAAAGAATAATCTGTCGGTTAGAAACAGTTCTCACTGGTTACTAGTGATGTCACAATCAGTGTGGTCTCCGTGTTGATGTAGTGGGAGGAACATACTTTTTTTTTTGGCGCCTCCAGACAGAGTGTTGCTCCAAACATC
>CM057458.1:370820000-370872500 GCA_016271365.2 Neoceratodus forsteri
CGCCCTTGCGACTTAAGCCGCCTCCCTGTGACTGTGGCTGGAAGAGAGGCTGCTGAGGCCAATGTCCCCCATGGCCACAAAAACGAGGCTTACGAGAACGCCACTGTTTCGGGCGGTACATGTACTACATGGTTCAGATAGCCTTACCGGAGTCCTGCAGCCTGTTGATTATCTTCTCCATGTCCTCGCCAAAGAGCGCAGAGCCTTTGAAGGGAACATCCAGAATGTTTGTTTGTCTGAACATCTGGATAGAACCCAAAGACCCCGAAGCCAAGCATGGCATCGGAGGCAAATGCCAGTGGCAGCCGCCCTTAAAGAAGTGTCCGCAGAGTCGTAGGCTGATCTCAGAACATGGGTACCCACGTCTGAGCCGGTCTGAAGCAGTTTAGCAAGCTCTGTTCACGGAGAGCAATCGGGCATGTTTTGCACAATGTCCAGTCCTTGTTCCCACAGGGGTTTTTGGAATTGGACCATGTGTGTCAGGAAGTTGAGACTCCTGATACTGCAGGTGGTGGCAGAGTACACCTTGCGCCCTATGGAATCCAGCTGCTTTGACTCTCAGTCATGTGGCTGGGTGCTCAGGTGTTTGGGCCTCTGCAAAGGATCGTGAGCTGCCGAAATCACTGAGTCCACTGCAGGTGGTTTGGCCAAGAAGGGGTGGTCCTTAGGAGCCCGATAGAGCCGATGAACCTTCTTAGGCATGGCAGGAGGAGGAATGAGGGTGCTTCCAGGTCGTGAACATGACATCCTCAAAAGGTGTCGACCATGGGAGGGATGACCACCGGCGTAGAACAAGTGACACCACTGACTACCCTCTTTAACAAATCATGGGAGGATGGGGTGGTACCCGAGGACTGGAGGGCAGATGTGATTCCCCTTCACAAAAGTGGGAGCAGGGCAGAGGCAAGAAACTACAGACCTGTTAATTTAATCTCAGTGATAGGGAAAATGATGGAATCACTTCTGAAGAAAAGAACTGTCGAGTATCTAGAGGCCAGAGGGGCACAGGACCCAAGGCAGCATGGATTCACAGCGGGAAGGTCATGCCAGACGAATCTGATAGATTTCTTTGACTGGGTGACCAAAGTAGTAGATCAGGGAGGGGCTGTGGACATGGCCTACCTAGTCTTTAGCAAGGCATTTGACACGGTCCCACACAAAAGATTAATATACAAGTTAGCCAGCCTGGGTAACGAATTGGCTGGAGAATAGGACACAGAGTGTAATAGTAAATGGAGTCCACTCTGAAGAAAGGGGGGTTACTATTGGGGTACCGCAGGGTTCAGTATTAGGACCGGTCCTCTTCAATGTCTTTATAAGAGACATTGCAGAGGGACTGAAGAAAAAGTATGTCTCTTTGCAGATGACACAAAGATCTGCAACAGAGTTGATACACAAGGTGGGGTGGAAAGGATGAGAAGGGACTTGGCAAGGTTAGAGGAATGGTCAAATGTATGGCAGCTTAGATTCAATGCTAAGAAGTGCAAGGTAATGCACCTGGGAAACAAAAACCCAGGGGAAGAGTACACAATAGGGGGTGAGATACTAACAACAAAAATGGAAAGGGACCTGGGGTAGTCATATCAGGTGACCTAAAGGTTGGCAAGCAATGTGAGAGGGCAGCAAGGAGGGCTGGGGGGATACTGGGATGCATAGGGAGAGGCATCACCAGTAGAAAACAGGAAGTTATTATCCCTCTCTACAGACAGCTGGTGAGAACCCATCTGAGTACTGCATGCAGCTCTGGAGACCCAATCTCCAAAGACAGACAGGATGGAAGCTGTCCAGAGGAGGGCAACTAAAATGGTGCAGGGTCTGCACGGAAGACATATGAAGAGAGACTTAAGGAGCTTAATATGTATAGCCTCGAGGAAAGGAGGGAGAGGGGACATGATAGAAACTTTCAAGTACCTCAAGGGAATCAACAAAGTCCAAGAGGGTAGCATCTTTCAAAAAAAGAGGTGTGCAAGAACAAGAGGGCAAAATTTGAAGATGGGGGGGGCCTCAGAGGTAATTTAAGGAAGTATTTTTTCACAGAGAGGGTTGTGGATGCATGGAACGGCCTTCCGGAGGAGGTTGTGGAGTCAAAATCAGTGGTGGAATTCAAGCATGCATGGGACAGTCATAAGGCAATTCTAGGGGTTGGGGGTAGGAAGAAGTAGGCTGCTGGTTAACTAGGATCTGCAGCTTATCCAGTAGGTAGGGAAATGGGCAGACTGGGTGGGCCAAGCGGTCCTTATCTGCCATCAAATTCTATGTTTCTTAGGGTCTTTTTGGCAGAGGTATTTAGCCAACTGCAGTTGCTCGGGGTCCAGGGCCTCAGTGTCCCAGCCCATTGCTGGCCTGGATGTGCCTCATCACCTCCATGAAGCTAGGGTCATCCAGAGGAGATTTTGGGTGTTCCTCTGTGCCCCCTAAATCCGGGTCGATGTCAGAGTCCGCACGAGAAGTGTTGGAGTCCACATATGAGTCTAAGTTCGAAGAGGATGGGGACCTATGCCATTTCCTCTTACGCCTAGAGTCCGGAGATGGAGAGCGGGAGGAACTGCTGGACCTGGTCCTCCTGTGTCTCTTGTCCTTATGTTTCTTAGGTGCTGGCTCCTTCCCTGCCTCTTGGTCAGAAGGCTCAGAGGCATCTGGCATGGGAACTGGAGTGAGCGTGGAAGGAGGTGCCCGCGCTGGAAGATCATGTTTTACCGTGTCCCACCAGTGGGAGAAGAGCTTCTTAAACTGTGAAAGGTTCAATTTAGGGGAAACTGGCACAGGGGGTAGAGGAGCACCAGAGCCTGTACCGGCCCCATCGTCTGGTGGGGGGGGGGTACCGGCATCGGATCTGAACTCTTGGCGCTGGCACCAGCATAGGCCTAATGCGTGGCGGAGGGGTGTCAGCGCCCCTGTAGTTAGGCTCCGTCAGGTGGACCGGCGACTGTGGCAATGGGGTCTCAGAACTGACATCAAGAGGAGCTGGGGTGCCTGGCGGCAGGATGGCCTTCGCCGGAGTGGTGGCCTGTGGGGCAGTGGGCGGACGTCGGTCTGGCGTCCGCAAGTCCTTAGAGCCAGACAGGCATCCCTCGGAGGCACAAGCATTGGGACAGTCTGACTTGTACTTTAAGGATTTTTTGACCGAGTGTCGGTCAGTCGCCGAAGGCGGGCGCAGGTCAGAATCTTTAGATTTCGGAGGCAATGATGAGGCCCAGCGCCTAAAGACCCGGTGACCTTGCTCGAGTCCTGGGAGTCGGCCTTGGAAGAGGAGGCAGAGCAGGAGGAGTGCTTACCTGTGCCTGTCGAGAAAGCCTTCCTCAGCGGGTGGATGCACCTTCAGAGGATGAAGGGTGGTCCCTGAAGACTTGGCCAGGGAAGATCCCACTGACAATTTGAGGGTTATGAGGTGGGAATCAAGCCCCGACGACCCTGACTTTGAACTTGAGGACCTGGGCCTAAAGGCAGTTCTCTCCCGGGGAGGGATCTTGTCACCCCCAGTTCCACTGCCCACAGGTGGAGACCAGAGGGTGGTGTAGGTGAGCAGGTGGCGCAAGTAGAGAGGGTGTTGCAGAACCACGGTGTACACGTGCCTGCATACGCAGGACCACAGCACGGGGGCTGGCAGGCTCCGTGAAGCCCCCAGCCCTGATCCTGGTGATGGCACCACAGGTCAGGAACGGATAAGAGCCCCCCAGTTGGGGGAGGGAGCCCCACCTACCAGCTCTGGGGCATAAGCAATATAAAAAAAAAAAAAAAAATTATTTTCATAGCTGAAAAGGCTCTTTCTAGGGTAGCATTTGATATAGGATACACAAGTATGACAGCCATGACATAAAGAATATTTCTGAAATATTGTTTTCTCTGGAGGACTACATGCCATACTTCAAGAAATGGGAGCCGCTTGTGAGACTTGTTGATTCAGTATTTTGTTTCAACAGTTTCCACTCTGTCATTGCACTATGCAAATCACACCCATTCTGTAGCAAGACAGGAGAGAAAGGGTTCAGTAGAAACAGGATCTCCACATTTCCAAATTCCAAAAGCTCATGATAATTTTTAGTCCAGTTTGTTGGGTCAATAACATTGCCATTTACTAAAAGTGGGTCTTCTGCAAAGCCCAAGAAGCACTGGTTGAGACAATTCGTTAAATTGTTTACAGTCTTTTCCTATTCCTTTACAAGGTCTGAAACAGCACGCCTTACTTCCCCTGGGAGCTCATTTCCTTTAAACACTGCTGTTCCTTCCTCATTAATAACCACCTCTCTCCTGAACTGAGCTAGTCTGGTTCGGTCTACGAGATGCCCTACTTCCAAGAGTACAGTACTGACAGTGTCTATTACCATGAGAAGAGACAGCGAGAGAGGTGGGTATCTTGAAATACATGAGAAACTGTTGAGAGACCTGTTAGTGGTAGAGATAAAAGTGCAAGAATATCAAAAATTTTGACACTTAAGATTTGCTTTTTCCATCCCTTAGTTTTCACTTTGTCAGTTTCAGTGACATCCTGTCTAGTATCGCACACAAGCTCATCCCAGTGAGCCAATTTTTTTAAGTCGTCTAGGCCTTGTCCTTACTTCGGAGGGGGCCTCGTAACCACCCCCACCAAAACTCCTTCCGCCAGGTCCCGACGTACTAGGATCCAGGCTTCATTGTGCTCGGTGTCCAGGGGTGTTTGTATTTTACCCCGTATTCTGTCCCCATCTCGAGGGTGCTGGCACGAAGGACATACGGATGTAAAGTGCACAGACGCATGCCGCAGTCAAGCGCCCAGCAGTACCCTCCTTCCCCGACTTCATAGAGCCATGCGCCCTACCGCCTATGCTTCCACCATCGGTACTGCTGCAATTCACTACCCGGTAACCCACCCCACCCCACTTGAGGAGGAGAGCATCCGCTGGGACGCTCAATCCTCTTCCCCAGAGCCAACACTCAACGGCCCGGGCTCATTCCCAAACCCAGATCACCCATGTAGTGTGAGGGGTGGCACGGTGACTGTGGTTTGATGAACTTCATCGGCCACTCTTTTTAACTAACATTTTGTGGAGTTCTCATAAACCTAAAATATGAAAATTAAGGTGCTGTCGATGGTCTACAACAAATGGGTATTCCTGAAAGCACCTTCTGCTGCTAGTTCAAGCCTGTGAGAAACAATGAATGGCAATAAGCCACAGGCAATCTTCTTTCATTAATGTCATCATCCCTTTATTACATCCAAAGTTAAATAGATGCACCATCTGCTCCTGCACCAACGCAGGAAAATTGTTTAATGTCAACCATGTCCAGACCCAGAAATTGCGAGTAAACGTAAATCACTGCAGACTCGAGACCACTGGCATCAGTAGACTAGAGGTCAATTAAAGCTGGGAATTTCAGTTGGTTTCCCATCATCGCAAATTTACACACAACCATCTCTGTCTCAATAGTGGTCCTGTCAGATGTCCTATTCATAAAGACGGAATAATATTTGTAAGGTGTTTTTCCTGTGGAAATCACAACTGGTTTTCTCAAGTGGCCCACAATACATAAGACAAATGTAGCACAAGCTTTCTCACTTGCATAAGCTTCCCCAAGTTCAATGCCACATCTCTTTTTGAGTGATGTCAGTCTCTCAAATTTCTGGAAGGGGCCCTCTTCAATGGCAAGGTAACAGGCATATTTGTCTTTAAAATACATTTTGTCTATTTCACTACCAGAGGGACTAACATCAGCTAAAGCAGCTGCCACTGATTGTTTATGCCCTTGTGATACTGCATATCTTCCATAGTTTTCTTGATGTTATTAGTGCCAGTGATGTAAAAATCCACATTGGTCATTTTCCCAGCCCTAGCAGCCCACTTTTAGAATCTCTCAGGTTTCTCTTTGCAAAACATACACCAAATTATGGTCACAGTCCTGTCTTGTGATTCAAGCTGTAACTAGGACAGATCTGGATTTGCCTTTTGGCACTGCCATAATTGCATACGTGGATACGTGATAAGAATGGGCCCATTTTTTTTCTCTCCTTTGGGTGTAGAAGTAGTATCTGGTAGTGTGGTGGCCGAAAATGAGGATGGTTCTGATGTTGGATGAGGCTCTGGCTGCTTTACAAAACTTAAAAGTTAAATGACAGGACTAACCACTACAAGAAGGAGACCGTTTCAGGTGGGGCCTTGCATATTTTACTTTAATATTATAGCAGAAAAGATTTAAAAGGAAATAAAAAGTTTTACTGATGGAAGCTAGTGTTTGGTGTAATAAAATGAAATTTTAGTATCTCCATCTGGGTTTATTTTTCTGTATTAAATTTAGTATACAAAAAATATACACAATGGGTCTATGTAAAAAATGATGTATTAAATTTTTAAAATACTCAAAATAGGTCAGCGTGAACAAGACAAGGGTTGTCTCACTCAAGATCTGTATTACATTTTTTAAGAACACTCAAAATATGGTTGCAGGAAGAGAAGAAAGAAAACTTAACAGGGATTTACCATACCACTTCCAAAACTACTGTGAGCTCAATGAATCTTTGCTCAAAGATTCTATGGATGTACAGCTGCTAGAATTTATATTTTTATGCATTTTTTTCTTTTTTTAAAAGTACAGGAAGAAAAAAGAGACAAGGATTTACCCAGCCACTGCCAATACATCCTTTGTGCTCATAGGGTCAGAGACATCCAGCAGAACTTGTGAACATTGACTAGAACACTGCCTGTGAAAATCAAAACATTGGCTGATTTGGGGAGGGGGTGGGTTGCCAACACCTACCGAAACCTAAAAAACATCTTCAGAGATTGTGCTGCCCAGCCGAGAGAGCAGGCACACGTGGCGTCACCATGTTGGCGTATGCACACCTGGGCTGCCAGGGGTGCGAATCCGAAAGAAAAAAGGGGCTGAAGCAGCAAAAGACACAAAACCAACCTTGCTGGCAGACTGCCAGCAATGGTGAAACAATCACACAGTTCCACGGAGCCTAGAAAAGCACAAAAAGGTACTGCTGAAAATCGGAGCACTGTGAAGTGATGTAACAGGGTCAGGGTGCCAATAATTCCAGTACATGTAAAACAAACAAAAAAAAAAAAAAAACTCAAACGCACTAAGCCCAGAAGGTTGCCAATACTTGTTACAGGCAGACCCCATACAGCAGCCCAGGAAAAAGAGCCTTTACTCAGAGCTCAGGAAGCCCAAATTGGCCATACAACCCACAATGTTTAGGGAAAAAGGGGGGGGGAGAATACAGGTTTACTGATCAGTCCCTAGATAGGGGAATGGAGGGTCTGTTGGTCAAGGTGCACGAGGAGAACGCTGTGTGAAAAAGGAAAAAAAAAAAAAAAAAAAAAAGGATAAGTCACTTACAAGGCACCAGGCTGGCAGGGTTGGTTGGGGGATCTATAACATACCCTATTTTACTACAGTGGTATGTGGACCCCAATACATGTATGGACAGCACTAGAAAAATGGGATAAAATTAGCAGGTTAGTCAGTCAATTTGAAAGTCACAGTTTGACAGGCACGATTTCCAATTTGGGGGGATGCTCTGTCACCAGGCAGCCCCAACCTACCCCACAGTTGCGCAATCCTGACTGTAAAAATTAAAATAATTTGCAGAAAGACTCTATGCTGCCTACCCCTGGAGTGGTACAGCAAAGACTGGAGAAACTATGCTATTGGAATGTTCATGTGCCTAAGGAGCTACGCTGATTGACAGCTTTGTGCTGCACCACGCCAGCAGAGGTGCATATTACCCACATGTATTAACTCTCCATTGACAACATGAAGCAATGCAGGAAGATGTTTCAGGTAATGGTTACCTACTGAATTGCACGGTGACAGACATGGAGGTTGGGTTCCAAGCTTATGGGCATGCTGTATGTGACAGCTGTGGACTGTGGGACCCTGAATTTCATAACAGTTTTGTTTTTTAAACTGTGCAAGAAATTATGAAAGAAATTCAGCCCGTGAACTCCATGGATCTTTCAGACGAAAACAGGATAAAGTGCCACCCCCATGGGTCTGGTGTCCTGCAGGAGTAGAAAGAGAAAACTCAGTAGCCACCAGTGTTCTGCACATACAGAAATGAAAACCCAGCTTACGCAGGCACAGCGGGCCTCTCCTGGTATCAAGCAGAAACAGAAAGCCCAGCATCCGCCAGCAAAGCAGGCCCCTTCCGATGTCCGGGCCTTTCCTAGTGTCCCGCACAGCCAGCTAACATTTTACCTGCCATACATTTTCATCAACTGCTACGCAAAATTGTTCATGTATAGCAGTTACTTCACACATCCGAGTTCACCCAAAAGTAGTTGTAGTGCTGCTTTACACAAGCTTACCTGCAAAAAACACTATGCATTTTTCCTACAGGTACTCAAATCATCATTTGTAATGCTGCAATTGCTACAAACATTTTCCTTGCATGCAAGAGTAGGAATGGAAAACTCCAGCATCCTCTGGCAGGCTTAGTGGCTGAATGACTAAGTGGTGCCAAGACAGCACTAGAACTTGCCCCGACTTGAGGCAATACAAAGAAAAGCAACTGCCATGGCACTCTGTGCCTGTGTCCTGAACCCCAGTTGACCTCCAGACCAAACAAAAGCATCGGACAGGGAGTCTCTGTATATTTTAGAGTGATGAATAAAGGAACATCCATGAAGATTCTCCAGCAGCACCAGCAGAGGATGACCATCACAGCTCAGCACTAATTTAATAAATCAATCATTTGGCCTATCTGTGTTTTTAATAGGGTATTTAAAGTATTGTATTAACATTTTTATAGGGAAATCTGGAGGTCCAAACTCGACCCTAGGTGTGCAGTGGGGGTGGGGGAACAAAAAGAAGAAAAACACCCCACTGGTTGTCTCTGTCCTTGCAACAGGGAGTTCCTGCCACTCTTGAGGACAGACCTTTTCTTAAAATCTGTTGCAACCATTCTATTTCTTAGCCTAATCTATCCTTTACAATTTCTAGTCCATAATTTTGGCCACCTATGGGAACCCCCTTCACTTTCTTGACTATGCTCGAGTGTCCTCTTTAAATTTTCCTTTTCCCTCTCAGGTCCTCGTACAGGAAGGTTATTGTGGTAACCTCCAAGCTGATATAAAAAACAGGCTATGCTTCTCACTGTTGGGATTTAGTATGCAATGGCACTATGTCATTAATGTATACACCTTGTGTATGAAACTTGTAAATGTTGAAAATATCATGCCACTAGGTGTTTTTGATAAAGATAAACAGTTACTAAGGGACTGTATGCTAAAATATTAAGTTAGTTGTGCTATTTAAAATGCATGTAAATTGCTATAAACTGAACAAGTCTGAAATTTCATGGTGATGCGCATATATCCCATGATGCTTTACATTATGGAACTATGTGTATTGCGTTTCTTTGAAAATTGGCTTATTGGCAATGCCCTTTGGGGTAACCCTTGTTTCAGTGCTTCTGCACGTAGGTTCTTTGTCTTTAGCTTTTTTTTTTTTTTTTTTTTTATTATTATTATTATTATTATTATTTGAGCCCCCCACCACCCAAGCATACAAGGCCCACATAGAGGAAGCTAAATCTCAACAGATAAGTTAGATCAGAGATCAGTGAGTCAGTAGGTGCTGGCTAAGTGTAGAGGAAAGGCTTGTATAGTCTGTTGCTATAAATAAACTGATGTACTGAAGAGATATGCCATTGCTGAAGGTTATCCTCTGCATTTTGAATAAACATCACATAGAGACTGAATAGAATCTATTTGGCTATAGAGCCTATTGAATCCTTGCTGCCCCAAATTTTCCCCACTTTAGCTGGCATGAACACAGTTGAAGTTTTGCAAATAGCTTCCTCTCTCGTAATGTCCATTTTTCTCCCTCTTCCTAGGTTTAGTGTATGTCATTTTCCATCCTAGTTGCTTTTAGAGAGTGTGCAGAAAGAAGGAAGAATGAACCCTTGATTGTAATAGAGGGGAGACATAATTTTGGCAAACAAAAATTGGAACTGTTCTAGCCTGATGAACGAGTATACAGCTCTTGGGCCAGCAATGCTTTTAGTTTGCTGAAACTCCTAGCGGGAGTAAGAGCTTTGAGTAAAAAAAGGGGTGACCTTTATTTTGAGATGCATGAAAGATGGCTTGAGAGGCTCTAAAGGGGGCCGTGGTCATGGCCCTGAGAACCCTATTAAGACTCCAAGGTGATCGCTTTGGTGGATTGAAGATGTTTTAAAGCTGCTGCCTGAAGAAGAACCAGACATGGGGATATGAGCCCAACAATTCCCCAGGTCCATCAAGAGTGCCCCCCAGTGCAGAAACTCTAATTTGTAAAGTGGCTAGTTGCAGTCCTTTGTCCATCTGTCTTACAGGAACTGCAGTAGTACAGGCGATTATATTGTGTCATTCTGTATGTGTCTGGAATGAAGCCAGAACCAAAATTTCCTCCGGATTCTATAACGCACTTTGGAGGAAGAAGAGACATACGAGTTCTATCATGTCAATAACAGGAGCTGTACTGCATAGCTCCTTGAAAGTTTTTCCACTCACTTTCCCAGACTAAAGAGACCAGTTGTTAAAATGGGGTGCAGAACTTGACCTTGATGGAGAATTCCCATGGCTGAACCTGAATGCTCAAGGTGGTTGCCCTGACTAATGAATGAGAAACAACTAAGTGAGGAAAAACCATAAGGGACAGACTAGAATCATGACTGACCTGTCCAATGCCACTTTGTGGAGGACTCTCGATAGAGGTGGTATAGGAGGAAGGCATACAGGAGACCGAACAGATCCCAGTTTATGGGGAAAAGGTGTCCCGAGCCACCAATGGTTCGTCCTTGGCCAGGGAACAGAATTGCTTTACCTTGGAGTTTTGCCTGCAAGCAAAAAGATCTGTTTGAGTACTGCCCCACTATTCTGTCTGAATGTGGGAGGCACTGTCCTGCAGCTGCGATCCCTTGGTCAACCAACTTTGCAACGAAGTCGTTCTGCTATGACATTTTCCTGTCCCAATACAAACATCGCTCAGTGGTGCTCAACCCACTGAAAAAGAAGGGATTCCTTTAGCATCTTTGAGCTTATTGTTTCTCCCTGATGGTCGGTGTATGTCAGCGCTGTCAGATTATCAGTTGGAATCAAGCTAGCCGGATTGAGGAACTGCTGTTCGGATTGTCTCTGGGCATGGCCTACTGTTCCCCCCTCAGAAACGCTTATACTGTACCTTGTGTCCAACAGCGATCCCCTGCCCGGTGCTAACAGGTGATGCAGGAGAGTCCTTCCCAGCTCCTGAGGCTTGCATTGGTCGCGATTCCGACTTAGTGTGGATAGCCGAACCTGTGGCCCTTCATGACCTCCAACCTCTGGGACTGTCCCTGGAGGAAGGGCTTAATCAGTCTTAATGAGCTGTGTGAAAAAATAAGCAGGTAGCTGAGGAGCTTGCAAAACTCCTTGATAAGCCATTACAGATCCCAAAATCTAGGTTTCGGGGGGAGAAACCTTGTGTCATGATGCGAGTCCCCCAGAAGGATCAAGGTCTGGTTTGAAATTACGGAGCTCTTTCTCCAGCTGATGGGAAAACCATGAGCCATAGGGGACCAGACTACCTCTGCCTCTGCCACTGCCACTGCCTGTAATGCCTGGTTGAGCTGTGATAAGACCGCGATGGTAGAGTTTGAATTGGAAGTACTGCTCACCCACTCTGAATCTGGGATAGTGCGTGCACCATTACTGCATGGGAATATGCAAATAGGCATCTTGCACATTTATGGGTGCCGGAAAATCCCCTTTTTGCGACTCCCTGATTACTCATGACAAGGTTTCCACCTTGAAGGGTCTGCTGCAAACAAAACTGTCAAGGCAGATTTAGTTTGTCCTCAGAGTATGCATGGGCTTGAATACTCTGACTGGATCCCCATGTTCAGGGTCTGTACGTGCTCCTGAATTATGGTAGTTAAGTTTTCGGCTCTTTGGGTGGGCAGCCCAGTGTTGGAATCAACATTTTAAAGACAGGCCAGCCCGGTGGCGCAGAGGGCTGAGGCACTGGACATCTCACCTCACAGCACACCGGCGACCAGAGTTCGAGAGCGAGCCTGGGTCGGAGGTCGGCACGGGGGAGGAGGGGCACAGCTGGACGGAGCAGCCGGCAGGCATCTCTCCTCTCCAGCGTGGTGGAATGGCATCCCACGCTCAACGGCTGCTCCCTGGTGGAGGCCAGCAGGCTGCACAGGCAGGCACTCATTTCAATTATTAAACGTTTTAGGCTGTATTTGCATGTTATTTGGCTACTAAAGGGGGGGTTGCTGTTTAAAAGTGAAGAGGTCTACTACTTGAAAGTACACATTCTAAAATAATGAGGGCTAAATGACCTTGATGCCTATGTTTTTTTTACTGCTAACTGCACATCACCTAAAGCCTTTCTACTGTTTACTTCAGATATAGTCTGATGAGTGGAGGTTCCTCAAGCCTACTGTCAAATGTTTTCCTATGAATTTTTATTTTCTGTGGGAGGTTGGTGAAGGAAGGGAGTGTGAGGGGAGTAACTGGTTTCAATAAAGTATTCCTATTAAACCTTTTAGGTCTTTGGGTTGGAACACTACTGGTTATTGTAGTATATAATTTCTGGACATTTTACCTATGGCATGGTCAATAACCCAGGCCACTGAAGCATCTGGCATCATGGACTTTTTTTTGGGACAATCGGTAAATCATATACCATGAACTGTTGCCCCCCAAATGTACCAAAATGTAAGAGCTATATTGCTATGTTGTTACTGCATTGGAAATTGTCATTTCCTTGTCCCTCTTGCATGAGGATCTTGAATTTATTGTTCAAAACAAAATAATAAACAGAAATTAAAAAAACAACAAATATTAAAAAAGTATTAGTATCACGATATCGGAGTAAAGATTATCATGATAATCAGCAGAATTTTTAAAAGATGTTTGCTCCATATAGCTGTTTGGACATGTTCACCACCAGTTCCAGCCTCTGGGCATCCTGGTGCCTCCAACCGCTCTCCCCCTACTGTCTCACCAGTGGGAATCAACATGGGGAGAGGTATGAGGGCTTCTGTTCGCCGTTAAGTACCACTGAGGAAAATCACTACTGGGAAAAAAAAAAAAAGAAGGATTGTGTAATATCTTCAATTCAGTGTCTTACAGAATCAGAGTCGGCATGGATTAACAACAAGGAGGTCATGTCAAACAAATCTGATAGATTTCTTTGACTGGGTGACCAAAGAATTAGATCAGGGTGGAGCCTTAGATATGGCCTACCTAGGTTTCAGTAAGGCCTTCAACACTGTTCCACACAGGAGACTCGTAAACAAGCTGGGCAGCTTGGGAGTGGGTCCAAAGGTAGTACACTGAGTAAACAATTGGTTGGGAGAATAGGTGACCGAGGGTGGTGGCAAACAGAACTCACTCCAAGTAAGGGAGGGAGATCAGTGGGGTGCCACAAGGATCAGACTGGGACCAGTCCTTTCTAATGTCTTTATTAGCAACCTTGCAGAGGAGCTAGAAGGGAAGATATGCATTTTTGTAGATGACCCAAGATCTGCAATCGGGTATACACTCGGGGGATGACTAGAGATCTCAGAAAGTAGGCAGACTAGGTAGAAACATAAAGATAGAAACATAAAAGTTGTCAGTAGATAACGACCACATGGCACACCTAGTCTGCCCTAAATTCCCTACCTATAGTGCCTCTGGAGACCCTACTTGGACTCCAGCTTACGCCCACTTCTTGCTTCCAAGATTCCCTTGTGTCTATCCCATGCATTCTTAAATCCTGTGACCATTCTAGCCCTCACGACCTCCGCTGCTGGGCCAAGTTGTACTCATCTGCTGTCAGTTTCTATATAATAAGTAAGTCCACTGGTACACATACCGTCCCCCCCACCCCCATTTCTTTTCCCCCCCGTCCCTGAGGCTGGCATATGTGCGATGGTGCAGGTGTGTGAAACACAGAAAGTGTCAACAGATAAGGACCTCCTGGCCTACCTAGTCTGCCCTATTTTCCCTACCTACAGGGCCACTGCAGACCCTGCTCTATGTCTGGTTTTC
Source organism: Neoceratodus forsteri (assembly GCA_016271365.2). Lineage (NCBI taxonomy): Eukaryota > Metazoa > Chordata > Ceratodontiformes > Ceratodontidae > Neoceratodus > Neoceratodus forsteri. Next base: position 370,833,986 of record CM057458.1, read on the forward strand.
ACCTTCCCTTCCCTTACTTCTAAGATCCCCTTGTGTCTATCCCATCCATTCTTGAAACCTGTAGCCATTTTAGCCTCCACAACCTCTGCTGGGAGACTGTTCCAAGCATCCACCACCCTTTCCATGAAGTAGTACTTCCTCATTTTTCCTCTCAGCCCCCCCTTCAGCTTCATACTGTAACCCCTTGACCTCAAGCATCTTTTTCTTTGGAAGATGCTTCTGTCCTGTACCTTATTTACACCTGTGAGGTATTTGAATCTTTCAATCATATCCCCCTTTCCCGCCTTCCTTCAAGGAAGTACATATTTAATTCCTTAAGCCTTTTCTCATAGGACTTCTGCAGGCCCTGCACCATTATGGTTGCCCTCCTCTGTACCACCTCCACCATGTCAATGTCCTTTCAGAGGTGGGGACTCCAGAACTGAACACAGTACTCGAGTTGGGGTCTCACCAGTGATCTATACAGGGGTATTACTACCTCCCTCTTTCTGCTGGTGATACCCCTCCCTATGCATCCAAGCATCCCACTAGTCTTTCCCCACTGCCTTGTCAAACTGTTTCGCTGCCTTTAGGTCATCAGTAATGATTACCCCAGGTCCCTTTCTTGTTTTGTAACTGCTAGTACTCTTCATCCCATTTGGTACATTGCCCCCGGGTGTCTGAGCCCCAAGTGCATGATTTTGCACTTTTTTGCTTTGAAACCCAGCTGCCAAGCTAACATACTAAAATGCCAGCAGAATAGGCCTAACGGTTTTTCGTGTCTGCTCGTTTAGTCAGCCCCCACCCTGGGAGCTGACCTTTCTGCCCCCCCTCATCCTCTCCGACTTCTCCCTTCCCAGTCCCGGATATTCCCACTGCACAGGACTTTGCGTCCAGAACCCTTCCCCTGTACCTGTCCCACCCCCTCTTGAACCCCTCCACCATCTCTGCCTCCACCAGCCCCCTGGGCAGCGCAGTCCATGGCTCCACCACCCTCTCAGTGAAGTAGCACCTCCTCCTTTCTCTCCTGAATCCCTCCCCAGCTTCCACCCATGCCCTCTAGTTGCCCCCCTTCGCTTGAACTCCTTGACTGCTTCTCCCTATTTAACCTTCATGTACCTGAAGACCTCTATCATGTCCCCCGTCCCTTCTCTTTTCAATTTGTACATATTTAGCTCTTGAGCCTCTCCCCATAGGTCCTGTCCCCCAAGCCCCAGATCATTTTGGCTGCCTCCTCTGGACCCTCTCCAGGAGTTTAATGTCCCTCTTTAAGTGTGGCCTCCAAAACTGCATGTAGTACTCGAGGTGTGGCCTCACCAAGCAGTTATACAGGGGGAGTATCACTTCCCTCCTTCTGGAGGTGCTCCCCCTAGCGATGCATCCCAGCATCCTGTTGGCCTTATTACTGCCCTCCTACAAGTCTCAGGCTGTTCATCTTGACATCCACCACCACCCCCAGGTCTCTCTCAGCCATTGAGACTTGTAGCATTTCCCCAAGGGTGTACTCTTGGCCCGGGTTTCTGGCTCCCAGATGCAGTACCTTGCATTTCCCTGCATTAAACCTCAGCTTCCACTTTCTAGACCACCTTTCCAGAGCCTCCAGGTCCCCCTGTAGGGCCACCTTCCCCTCCTCCCCATCCACCACTGCCCCCAGTTTTGAGTAATCTGCAAAGAGACTCATCTCACTCCTGATACCCTTCCTTATGTCAGAGACATAGGCAATGAACAGGAGGGGCCCAAGGAGTGATCCCTGAGGGACCCCACTAATGACCCTCCTTGGGGATGAGACTATCCCGCCAACCTCCGGTCCTGGAGCCAATTGCCTATCCATCTGATCACCTGATTCCCCACCCCCATTTCTCCCAGGTTATTCAACATGCCCCCGTAAGGAACAGAGTCAAACGCCTTGCTGAAGTCAAGATAGAGGACGTCCACCAGTCTACCCAGGTCCAAGGCTCTTGTCACCCAGTCATAGAACTCCACAAGGTTTGTCTGACACGATTTCCCTGGGATAAATTCATGCTCTCCATCGTCCGGGCACCCCTTTTCCAGGTCCCCTCCTAGCCTCTCCTTAATGCCCTCCATCACCCTGCCCACCACCGATGTCAGGCTGACGGGTCTGTAGTTCCCTGCAGTGTTACAAACTCTGGGAAACAGAAAAGTGTATTTTGCAATGCTAAATGAGTTAGTTGGAGTGAGAAACAGACTATTTTGTGAAGCTGTATTCTTTAGAAGTCTGGCTGCAGTCAAGCTGAGAGCATCAGTAATTGTAATGGGCTCAGAGGCAGAGTTTGAGGAATAGGTAAGTGTTTCAGTGGCAACCGTTAGCTGTAGGCAGCAGTGAGGAACAGACTATTCTGTGAAGTTGTGCTCTTTAGAATTCTGGCAGCAGTCAAGCTGAGACTATCACAGTAATGAGCTGCAAGTTAAGAGTGTGGGGAATTGGGATAGTGTTTTGTAATGCTGAGTTAGCTGCAGGCAGCAGTGAGACCTCTCATGTAGTTCTGCATTTGTGAATATGGTAACAGCACAGGCGTTTTTTTGTATGCTGAGGGGAAAGCTGCCTAGAGTGATGATATCAGTGACCTTTCTGTGACCCGTGTGTGTAAATGGCTGATATCACAGTAAAGCAGAGGGTAAAAATATCACAAAGCAGTGTATCATCCACTGCCATATCTCACTCATCCCTATTGTATAAACACACACACACACACAGAGCTCCGTTCCGGACTTACACACTAGGCCATGCCCCACAAACCAAAAGCAACCAATCACAGCACACGCATGATAGAAACAAAAACCAACCAATGAAAGCACACAGCATACCCACTCAACTGTATCAACCAATAACAAGCCACCCACATCCCATTCATCAAAGACACCATTCACAAATCAAAGTGAAGAAGTGACAATACCAAAGGAAAAATCTGAAGAAAAATATAAAACTATAGGCCCCATTGTACATAAAATCGCTTTGTGATGGGTGACTTGTAGAATATAGGCAATATAGCCAGAGTGCAGGTGAACTGCGATATCACTCGTGGATTACGCCACCCGCGATATTATCGCAGTTCACTCTGCACTCGTGCTAATATTCCCCATATTCTACAGTCGCCCATCATGTATCCCATATACACTCACTCACTACAGCTGCACGGTAATGCAGCTATAGTTCGAGTTGCACGTCCACTTCTATGGCAAGCCTAAATGTTTGCACTTTAAATAACTTTGCAATCGTTCAATTTGCCTGACATTTTGCATGTGGCGTCTGCTACCATCGATCTCTGGATCTGGCAAGTTTCATTCTGGTCGGATTTTTGGTTGTGGAGCTGCAGAGTGCCAAAAAAAGTGCAAACACACTTTGCCATTTTTTAGCTAGTCTCTACAGCCTGAATGGTTTGTCAGTCTGGTCCGCAATTTTCTGGGTATACAGGGACTGGGTCAAGTAAGAGCCTTTTGAAGGTTTGGTAAAAAAATATATATATATATATATATTAATCCGTTCAAAAGTTATTAAAGTTCAACGTTTTCCATTTTAGCCTATGGGAAAAAATAAATCCGTTTTCTTCTAAAGCACTTTTAACGTTCGTGAAAGTCCCACTGGTTAACATGGGGGACACTTTCTCAAAAATTCCGGAATTTCACGCTAGTACCCCCATGTTTACCAACAGGACTTGCACCTTTCGCAAAGTTCTGCAGGTAAACCACCCCAAAAAGCCAGATTCTTTGCCACTTCACAGCAAAATAACGGTTAGGGCTTTTTTGCAGACATTTGCAGGGTGGCAAGCCCTTTGCCCTACAGATGTGACTTTTGGTGGTCTGGTGGAAAAAAAAAAAAAATTTACACCAGTTCCATAGTTATGGGATTCCGAAGTTCAGAAATTTCCCATGCGGCACCCGTAGTACCTTTCAGGGCCCACATCTCAAAAACAGTTTGAGATTCAGATTTTTAGCTAAGCACATGTGGAGGTGGCTAGGTCATGAATATATATACACACACACACACACACACACACACACAAATATCTATAAATCTATATATATCTATATATATCTATATATATCTATATATATCTATATATATCTATATATATCTATATATATCTATATATCTCTATATATCTCTATATATCTATATATCTATATATCTATATATCTATATATATCTATATATCTATATATACATACATACATACATACATACACACACACACACACACACACACACACACACACAATATCTATAAATATATATATATACACACACACATATATATACACACACACACACACACACACACACACACACACACACGCTTCTGGCTACAGAGATATTGCCAAAAAAAATTCCAAGGGTTACTTGGAGGGTCTCTAAGTTTGTCCTCCACGTCTGTAGCCATGTGTAGGCTGGAGCACAGGGTCCAGAGCACCCGCGCTCCAACCTCTGCATACTATTTATGCTAAACTGGGAGCAGTGGGTCCTCCTACACTATGCCTCTACACTCATGTGTAGGTGGGAGCACAGGGCCCAGAGGGCCTGGACTCCCATTAATGGATATCATTTTACAAACCTGAGGACACAGTTATGGATGGGTGGGAATGCAAGCCTATGGATACCATATGAGTAACATTTCACTTTCTCAAAAATAAGGGAAATGGCTACAGGGTCTTAACATGGGGACTTTAGCAACATTCTGCATTGCTCTGCGGAAGTATAGCGTACTGTCACGAAAGTACCATTGCTTTCCATGGGACACTTTTCACAAAATTCCTCATTACTTTCATGAAAGTATCGCAGTACTCTCACGACAGCCGTGCTATGTAAGCCAATGGTGCTGCCACGAAAGTCCTGGGCTCCCACCTATGGATATGATTATACAAAAAAGTGTAAGCACAGGGCACTCTTGCACCATGTCTCTATGCTTACAGGTGGGTGATAGTCCAGGGCCCAGAGAGCCCATGCTCCCACCCATGGATACCATTTTGCAATACTGGGAGCACAGGGCCCTCAGGCAGTACACCTCTACACTTATGGTTAGGTTGGCGTGCAGGGCCCAGAGGACCCACGCTCTCAAATATGCATCCCATTATGTAAAACTGAGTGCGCTATGCCTGTACTGGGTGGGTAGGTGTGCAGGGCCCGTAGGGCCTGCGCTCCCACCTGTGTGTACCATAGGACTAACATTTCACTTTCTCAAAAACTTGCAAAAAACTCCATTAATGCAGCAGTTAGGGTTCATTCCACACCAACTTTCAAATTATTTCCAGTTTCTGTGCCTTGAGCAAGCTCACCATCTACAACTGTGGCTAAGGCTCCCTGCACAGCTGGCCACAGTCACCATTTCCAGCCCGTCTGCCCGAAGGTCTGAACAAGGTAGGCACCTGCCAGACTGAAAGGCTCAAAAACCGTTGCTCCCACTGGCGTGCTCCGGCTGCTTTCGGACGCTAATTGATCATTTCGGAACTGGGAGCAGCTCTTCATTGGACTGCACTTACTTCTGTACTTAACTGGCGCTCATTTCTAAATTGGACTGGTCCTCTTACTTGATTTTTCAGGCCACCCACACTCACCCCTGACTTCTATTAAATGTACTAAAACTCCGCCCCATCTACCAGTTTCCACCCATTGGCTTCTTTGTGTTAGTAAACCCTCCAACCTCAGAGGGTCCTCAGACCTTCCTCCGAGTCACAGCTATCACTAGCTCTTCAGATTCCCATAGCTTGCTAACTGTCGCTGTTACCTCATTTTTATAGTGTACCAAGTAACCGTAGTCCTCCTTTCCAGCTGTAACCCCCAATCTCTAATAGTCACTGGGCTACCTCCCACTTGGACACTGGGTTCAGGGATCACTGTCCCACCCTTATGGCTTTCTACTGGGCTCCGCGGTACAATCTGACCTCAAACAAACACCCCCCCCCCCAAATTCTGACTGGACTCAGATGCTGCAAAAAGGAAAGCTATTCCTCCCGAAATTGTGCAGGAAACTAATCCTAATCCTAATTCCACCGTTTATCTCAGGGAACATCCACCCTTCCCCTGGCCCCATGCAAGCACATACCCAGACTTCGTCTGGAGGGGGGCAGCTAAAGATAATGTCATAGAAACATACAATTTGATGGCAGCTAAGGACCGCTTGGCCCACCTAGTCTGCCCATTTCCCTACCTAACTGATAAACTGCAGATCCTAGTTAACCAACAGCCTACTTCCTCCTGTCCTTTTATATCTGTAGCCTCTTCGCTAAGCTAACCCAGCTAGAGGCCTGGGTAGCCCTTAGTCACTGCAAGAATGGCTGGTTGAAACCTGGCTGCCCACACCTATAGCCGACTCTGAAGTCGCCATCCCTGGCTATATTTTGCATAAAAGTTTGACCGGTCTGTGAAAGTGGGGGGAGGTTTGCATAATCTACATCGGGAACCATCTGCTGTGCCACAGAATTTAACTAACCCCTGCTAATAATGACTGCGAATGTGTTGCCTTAAAAAAAAAAAAAAAAAATACTGCTTGGCAAAGGAGGTAAAGGCCTAGTTGTCATGGCAGTCTATATTCCCACAGGGAGGCAGCAAGCAGGACTGGAAGCCTTCATGTCCCTGTTCACCCAGGCCAGCCAAAATAAAGAAACCATTGTACTTGGGACTTTAACTCTAACTGGCTGGCCAGCTCTAGTGTGAGAGACGGAGAAGTAATTTCTGGGCTTTACCTAACACAGATGGTTGCCAGCAGCACCAGAACAAATCTTAAGGCAGGGTTTTAAATAACTGATTAGCAGTTTTTTTCTTGGGACAATGCTAACTGTACAGAAAGTATTTATATAAGTTTTCTAGAAGTGTTATGTTTGTTAAACACAGTGAGGCAAGTGCTATGCATTTTCACAATGTTTTAGCACTTTTATGAGCAAAACGCTAATCAATTTTTGGAGTTAAATAAATCCCTGTAAGGGGACTAGACTAGTACCTTAATCGACTAGGTACTTACCATGCACCCAGAAAGGCTTACCAATATTCAGGTACTACCCGACACCTTAAGTGACCACTCACTCACCCAACGTGCATGGCGAGTGGTCGGCTGAAAAGATCAAGCCCCCTCCTCGACTAGTACGAAAGAAAGAGTAAATCAGAGCCAGCTCCATGGTCAAGTTCAGGAACCATCTTGCAAACCAAGACTGAAGCATCCTAGATAAATGCCTTCGGTCGACACAGCCTTTTAACTCTTCCTCACCCTTTTTAATGGGGCAGCAGACAAATTCACCCCCTATCGCAGGAAGAATATAAAAAGGTGGCAGCATGGACTGGGTCACCCCTCAACTACTCACCATGATGCAACAGTGTGCTCTCCTCAGGCACCATGCTAGGGCAACTAGGGCTACCACAGACATAAAAGGATTACAGAGCTGCCAGAAACAAATGTACCTCGGCAATATGACAGGCAAAAGCTGCGTTTCACAAGACATGGCAATCCCAGAGTTTGGGTGATGGAAAGAAGTTCTGGGCCTCAATAAAGAACCTCCTCAGGGCTGGTGATAGATCACCTCCCTCCATGCTCCAACATAAGGGGGAGATCCATGGGCAATGTATTCAACGAAGTCTTCTCGGATTATAGCACGGTCCTCCCCCCCCCGGGACCCACCACACCCCTTAGCAGTATTCCACCCACCAATCTACCATCCCCTTCTAATTGCTACCCTAATTTCTACTTCAGACAAGTGACGGTGGCCGAAGCCAGAAAGTACATTACCAGAGTCCTAGGGAAAATTCGTATAGGAGGTGATGGCCTTGATATGAAACTGATCAACATCGCACTACCCGAGATTGTTATTCCCATCACCAAGCTGTTCAACTTATCACTCCACATGTCCTCCTTCCATTCTGTCTGACGTTCACTCTGGTCACCCCAGTGTTAAAAGGGGTGAGACAGAGCACTAGCAGCCAACTACAGACCAATATCAATTCTGTCCCCGATGTCCAAAGCGCTTGAGGGATTCATAGCCTACCAGTTCATGGACCACTTGCTTAAATACAACCTCCTCTGCCCCCCAGCAGCATGGGTTCTGCCGACTGCACAGCACAAGCACAGCTCCAACTGATTTCACTGGCTATGTGCACAAGGCACTTGACCAGGGCTGCTTGATTGGGGCAATCTTCATTGACCTGACCAAAGCCTTTGAGCTTATCAATCACCATTTACTGTTCCTTAGGCTAAGTGCCCTAGAACTATCCCCAAATACAATCAGATGGTTCTCCAGCTACCTGACAGGGCACTCCCAGCAAGTAATCAATGGAGTCACATCTGAGAATCGTAAGTCACAGTTAAGGTCCCCCAAGGGTCTATCCTGGGCCTTCTTCTATTCAGCCTCTTCATGATAATCTTCCAGCTGCCTGCCCAACCTCAGAGATGCTGCTTTATTTCCACAGGGAAGGATTCTTTGTGGGGCCCAAATGAGAACCTCACTGAGCAGTGATCCGGCCAAACAACTGCATCAATCTCAAGACAGTCAATCTTCAGTACCAGAGAGAACACTAGGTCCAAGATGCAAATGCGCGAGTGGGTTGTGGATGTAATTACTTGTGACAGGCCAGGTGATTCCATAATCTGAAAGAAGTCCCAACCAAAAGATGAGAGATCATCGTCAGCTCAGGCACCAATGTCACCCAGAACTAACCAGCTGGGCGATTCCAACACCTGGTCAGCCAGACATGAAGTCTGCGACTTCCCACAAGAACTCACCCTCGCAGCTCGGAGGTCAGTACATGAGGAGGATCCGGCAGACTGCACTCTGGCCCCTCAGACAGCCACACACTTGAACAACATAGAAGGTCTCACTGGGAGCACAAAGAAGTTCAAGCTGGATCTAAAACAGACAGCCACTACCCCACCCCTGCACTCCCTCCTTGGGCAGTGCAAAACAGAGAACCAGCCAGCCAGACACCTCCAACAATGGGCATAATAGCAGTCTTGTTTCTCAACCTAGCATTGCAAAGCACAGCCCCAAGTGGGACGAGTAGAGACTGCTGGCGCATATGCTACCTGCCCACTTAAAATCAGTGGCACACCTCGCTATGGGAACGAGACGGGGGGGGACCCCCCCTCTACAGTTCCCATTTCACCCCAGGACGCTATCTGAATTTCACCACCCTACTACCGGCCTCTCCCGTTAACCCTTCTCGAGCCCTTCCATCTGGACCACCGCCTCCTTACACTACGTGCTGTCCTGCAGCATCTGTATGCATCTACTGACAGGGGGTAGTTCTCAAAAGAGTAGAGATCCAGTAGCTGGGCCGAGGAGTAGCTAAACCTACAGGGTCTTGCGTTACAAGACATCTTATGCTGCCCATCTAAAAACTCCCCAGCTACTGTCAACTATAACCCAAATATAAATCATCAACCCACTCCAGACAGACAGACAGACAGACAGACAGACAGACAGACAGACAGACAGACACACAGACACACAGACACACACACACACACACACACACACACACACACACACACACACACACACACACACCCCCCTTGTCACACTCAACCCACAACAATCATCCAATAATTCTGTATAGTGAAAAACACTCACTCTCACATTCACACCTAACACTAGCCACCCATAACCAAACAAAACTCCCTTCTCCATGAATAAAACACAATTGAGGAGAACCAAAATGCAGATTAACAAAGAGAGCATGTAGTCTTGTAGTGCTATTAAGCGCAAGTTGTCAATTAAAAATACATTAGTCCAAAGATAGAAATGAATGTAAAAAGAAAAAATTGTCCAGCTATATTTAGTCATTGCATTCATTCACTGATGCTTGTCCCAGACTTGCTTTCTCCTGTCCCCACCTCAGCCACCTCCCTACAAAGTGATTTTCAAGCAAGACACGAAAATCACTATAGGGAGGCGGCTGACCAGAGGGAGCCGGGGGTGGGGGGGGAAGAGAGAGCAAGTCTGAGGCAAGCATCACACTTACTAAACATCGATTCACCCTGCTATATCCGGGAGATAAGGTGGAGGAGGCTTAGGGACGGGTAGCAGGTGACAGAGAGTTTGGTCAGTAAGCTGGGGGGTGGGGACAGGAGAGGAGCCAGATTCACAGAAGGGAAGGAGGAGGGAAGGGACAAGAGCCTAGGTTGGAGGGAGGTAAGGGGGATGGGGGAGCGCAGACTGAGTCTAGAGTGAGGGGTAGGGGAGGACTAGGGTCAGCCAGGCATCCAGGTTGGGGAAGTCAGCCAAGGACAGGGCGCGGTACGGAGTGCTCTAGATCGGCCAGCCTCGAGGTAGGAAATAAAAAAATAAATAAAATAAAATAATATAAAAAATAAATATCGGATGAGGTGGAGAGAGGGGGGTAGGGAGAAATACAGCAGATGGGCTGGAGGATGCAAGACCTGAGGCGGGGGAGGGAGGCAAAGAGGGAAGCAGTAGAAGGATGCCTGGGTGGGGGAAATCTGAGGATACCGGCCCAGAAAGGGAGTCCAGGGGAGATCTAGGAGGGGCAGCCTGTGCCACCCAGGAGGTTGGTGGGACGAGGAGCAAGCTGGGAGCTACAGGCAGAAGAAAAGCATGGTAGGGCATGCACAGGCTTGTGATCCCCAGAATGGGGGTGGGAGGAGTAAGTTGGGGTTGATAACAGAAGGAAGAGCCTGGAAGGAATAAAACAGGCCAGTAAAGTGTGTGTGTGTGTGTGTGTGTGTGTGTGTGTGTGTGTGTGTGTGGTGGGGAAGAGAAGCAGCCCAGTCAAGGCTCAATGTATCCCAGGCCTATCCATAAACAAGGACAAATTCCAGCTATACTCTATAGCACTGGAACGCGGGGGAGCCCCAGACTTTCTAGTACATCTGGGAACAAATGACTTGGAAGGAACAGTGAACTAGAAATCCAGGTGAGATTCCGGGGACTGGCCAGGGTTTGCCACTCTATAGGAAGCTCAGTCTCCTTCTCTGACATTCTGCCAGTACCTAGGACATCTGTGGAGACCAGGCATAAAACTTAGAGGGACGAACCAGCAGCTCAGGGACTGGTGCAGGCAGAAGGGTATGGGCTGGTATGGAACTGGGGGGATACATGGGAGGACAAGGGGTTATATGCCAAGGATAGGCATACACCTCAACATGGAGGGGTGGGAGATCTTGAAACTAAAACTTGCTGGATTCATAGCCGAGACGTGGGGTTCAAACTTGTAAAGGGGGAAGGGTTAAGTAAAACAATAGCTCCAGGAGGGCTGCTCAAGGGTCCAGGTCTAGGGCACGAACGAGGGCAGGTGACTGCGATGCAAATCCATAGAGAACTGTGCAGGAAAGGGCAACTAGGGATTGCGCAGGGCCGAGATTACTGGAGAAGAGAGAGGGTTCAGGGTGGAGGACAATCCTGATCAATGCCAGGACCATGGGCGATAAAATGCCCGAGCTCCAGGCAATGCTGATTGAGGGATCAGCGGATGTGGCAGCAATTACTGAGACATGGACCATCCAAAAAGATTATTGGGACCTAAACTTGGAGGGTTACAAAATATTCAGGAAGGATAGAGGAGAGGGAAGAGGAGGGGGTGTAGCACCGATAGTCAAAAATTACATAGTGGTTAGTGGAGTGGAGGAGGCGATTTGGGTAACCCTGCAAACGAGGGGAGGTAAAAGATTGAAAATAGAGGTGGTGTACAGACCCCCGCGATGGCAGAGGCCCTGGAGGACAAACTAGTTGAGAACATCAAGGCTCACTGTGACCCTGAAAAGGGTAGGTTGGTGGTCATGGGTGACCTTAACATGCCGAGGGCAGACTGGGACACTAGGACTTCCTCTGTTGCCAGGGAACAGAGACTGATGGATGTATTTCAGGATGCCTTCCTGGTCCAGCAGGTGGGGGAACCTACTAGGGAAGGGCGGATACTGGACGTTGTCCTCGCAGACAGTGATCAGATAAAGGGCCTGGAGGTGTGCAGCCTGCAGGCAGGTGGTGACAACGCCACGGTCTAGTTTCTGCTGTATCTGGGGTCTGTGGGGGGAGATAACCGCACTAATACAGTAGTAGTAGTAGTAGTAGTAGTAGTAGTAGATTATTTCGGGGGGGGGGTGGACTTCGTGGGCATGGGCAGGATTCTACAGGGGAGCTTGGACAAGATTAGGCCAGATATGGATGCTGGTACCATGTGGGAGACCATTAAGAAGGGGGTGCAGGAGGCTACTAGGTCCTGCACAAAAGTAAGGCATAAGCATGGTAGCACCAACAAGCCATGTTGGTGGACCAGGGAGGTGCAAGATGCAGTGAGGGATAAAAGGTTTGGCATCGCTTTTAAGCGCTGGGGAGAGAATAAGGAGAGGTGAGCACGAGTTGATGGCTAGGAGGGTCACCAGGAGTGGTGAGGGGAGCCAAGGCGAGGATGGAGCAAAACCTGGCTAGGGATATCCGGGGGATTCTATAGATACATAGGGGAGAAGACAAAAGGTGGGGGCACAGATCAGCAGGATTAGGACTGGGGAGGGATGGGCTCAGGAGGCAGGGGGAAACGGGCAGAGGTACTAAATGAGTACTTTGCCTCGATATTTGCAGAGGGAGCCAGGGGATCCCTCCAGCCCGATGGGAGGGAAGGGGAACCCGCAAACTCGAGAGGTCAGATGGAGTCTGGAGGATTGAAAGAGGCTAGGGTACAGGCTGGGCCAAATCTAGAAGGGGATGGGTGGTTGAATGAGGGGGTGGGCTGGAAGGGAGAAATCACAGTGGATAGGGTGAGGGAGGCCCTTCGGGCGCTAAAAACTGATAAGGCACCGGGGCCAGATGGGCTGCATCCGAGGGTTATGAATGAACTGGCGGACGCACTAGCAGCTCGGCTGGCTGCACTCTTTAAACACCACTCTGCAGACAGGATGGGTGCCTCAAGACTGGAGGGTGACTCATGTGGTGCCCATCCACAAAGGGGGGCCTAGAGAGGAGATGGGTAATTATAGGTCTGTCAGCCTAACATCTGTGGTAGGCAAAGTAATGGAGGACATTATCAAGGAGAGGCTCGGGAGGCAGCTGGAAAGGTGGGGCACCTGGATGACAAACAGTATGGTTTCATCCCAGGGAGATTGTGTCAGACCAACCTCGCAGATTTTTATGACTGGGTGACAGGGGCCTTGGACCGACATATGACATCCTATACCTGGATTTCAGTAAGTCGTTTGATTAAATTTACCCACAATGGGCTGCTAACAAAGTTGGAGTTGGGGTTGGAGGCAGTTGCTCAGATGGGTAGAAAATTGGCTAACGGGGCGAATACAGAGGGTAGTGGTTGGTGGGATAGTCTCCTCCCCAGGAAGGTCATCAGTGGGGCCCCCCCAAGGTTCGCTATTGTGGCCACTCCTGTTCAATGCCTATGCCTCAGATATGGGGAGGGGTTAGGAGTAGGATGAGTTTCTTTGTGGATGACTCAAAACTGGGGGCACTGGTGGATGGGGACGAAGCAAGAGAGACAGTCCAGAGGGACCTGGATACCCTGGAGAGGTGGTCAAGGAGGTAGGGATTGAGGTTTAATGCAGGGAAGTGTAGGGTGCTGCATCTGGGGGTCAGAAACCCAGGCCATGTATACACCCTTGGGGGGGGGGGGTCACACAGCAAGCCACATCAAGCGAGAGGGATCTAGGAGTGGTGGTAGACGTCAAAATGAACAACACTGAAAACTGCACAAGAACTGCGGCAAAAGCAAACAGGATACTGGGCTGCATAGCCAGGGGTATTACGTCCAGGAGAAGGGAGGTGATCTTCCCTCTGTATAATGCTCTGGTCAGACCACACCTCAAGTACTGTGTGCAGTTCTGGAGATCTCACCTCAAGAAGGACATAGCACTGCTGGAGACGGTCCAGAAGAGGGCAACCAGGATGATTCAGGGCATTGGGGGGGAGGGGCCCTATGAGGAAAGGCTGGAAGAGTTTGGGCTGTACTCACTGGAGAGACAGGAGGAACATGATAGGGATCTTCAAATATGTAAAAGGAATAAACAAGGGCAGAGCCAAAGAGATGTTCAGACTGGGGAGGGGGGACACCAGGGGCATGAGTGGAAGCTACGGGGGGGGAGACAGGGGACATGGGAGATATTACTTCACTGAGAGGGTGGTGGAGCTATGGAATGCACTGCCCAGGAGTCTGGTGGAGGAGGGCACAGTGGAGGGCTTCAAGAAGGGGTGGGACAGTCCATTACTCATAGCTGGATGAGCAGTATAATTCCAACAGTAGTAGAATGGAGATCCACCATGTCTGAATTATATGAAATAGAAAATCTTAATGCTAAAATTCAGGGTAAAGCTCCAACATACATAATGAGATGACAGAAGTGGGTGCTCTATCATACTGAGGTGGACCCCCACTCCTGTCCTTAAGTTTGGTGGAGTTGGTGGGGAAGGTAACAGGAGGGGGATGATTGAACAACTACCAAAGATCTGAAGGGAAGAAAATTTAATTAAAGAAGGAGGAGTTAACCGAGAAGAGGAAATTACTCATTTTGTTATATTAGACATGAAGGAGTAAACAAAAAAAAAAACGTAAGGGGTAAACAAGGTGTGAGCTAAACTAGAAGAGTTGGAGCTTTACCTTCCATATGGTCTCTGACCAAAAGAATGCACAAGACTTTATATCAAACATTTAAACCTCAGGGCGAATCACAAAAATCAATAATGTACATAGAACTTAAGACACGTGACAATATAACAAAATGTATGACATGTACTCTTGACATAAGTGTAACAAAAAACATTTAATAAAAAAATTTAAATAAAATAAAAAAAAAAAAGGGGGTGGGACAGGTACAAGAGAAAACTGAAGCCGAAGATGACCCTCTCTGGGGCTGGGGTGGAAAAGCATGCACCCATTAGGAGGCTGGCTACCGACCCGACATGACAGACCATCAGGCCTATCTATTCTGCTGGCTTTCAGTATGTTAGAAACCAGTACAGCCACAGATAGTACATACAAAACCAAACTCTTATGGACTGTAACAAAAAGTTCCAACAATAAAATGTTGTAACCAATATTTACACCACAAAGCTGGATAGGGGAGGTTTGGCAAACAGTTCAGAGCTGAGCAACAGCTGGGGAGTACCTGGCATTGTTGAACAGTTCCCGAGAACTCATAAGTCTAAGACAGTAATCCGAAAGGGTAGTCAGCTATAGCTGCAGCAAGAATTCCGGCACCAAAGGAACCAGTTCTGATTAAAAATGGCAGCGGTAGTAACAGCCTCAAAGTCAGACTCAGTGCCAATATGATATGCAGGCTTGTTCCTCCATAGTTGACTCACATCAGCTCAAACTCTGCCAGCAATCTTCCTGGTTCGGTTCAGAACTGTCAGAGTACATTTTAGAATCCCCGTAGAGTCAGATGGACTGCTGCGCATTGTACCGCTGTCAGCTGTTGGTCAGAATTACAAGAGTTCAAGTTACTTTACTGGGTAATAATAAAAATCAGGGCTCTCGAGGTGAAGTCCAAAAATCAAGAAACAGAGAATGCAGGACTATAAAAACAAAGGTGAAGACTAACCCAGCTGGTTAACTTCACGTCTCAGTGAGTAAACTGCGTCAGGCTGGAATTAACTGCAAGGCTAGAGTAAGCTGTATGTGGATTACGGAGCATCAAAATATCGAAATAAACTGCAGCCAAACTGGGTAGAAGCATTACACAGCATAACATAACAGCTAACTAAATACAAAAAAAAAAAAAAAAACTCCTCATGCCAATTCCCTAGGAAGTCCCCAACTACACTAGTGACCCACCTTACTATAATACTAATTATGTATTTTAAAAATCTCCAAAGATTTTTCTTTTTGAATGCCAAACTAAAGGTTCAAACAAATTCAAAACAGGCATCCCAAGCCAGTGAGTTCTCCTCAGACAAACACCTTCAGCGGAGCACCTTCATGCCAGCCAGCCCGGCAGCCAGGCTGCTCCTCCCCCCATGCTCTTAAGCCACATGTCTGTCATGTCATTCTATTCCATGTCATTCAATGGGTGTCAGCTGTAGCCCAACATGTATCTCATCATGTCTGCCAAAGAGATTATGATAAATGTAATAGTTTAACAAATGTTTGTTATTTACAGACCAAAAGTAATGTCTTTTACTGAAGTAGTAAGTGGTCTATTGTCTACAATGCAACAATGTATGTTTGTGTAAACCCAGATGAATTCTTAGATCTCATGTGCTTTATAGCTTAGTTAATATATCATATCATAACAAAACCTTGTTTTAATCTTTTCTAGTGACAAATGTGTGACGTCGTACATATCAAAGAACCTTTTTAAACTTTGGCTGCGAACACAGCCATAATAGTAACAGAAATAATTTACTGCCAATCAAAGGAAAAACAGATTGAAAGTTCCAGTCCAGAGTTGTGACAGTCACCACAAAGCCAACATAACGTGCCCAAGATGGTGCATGGTCCAAACATACCTGCACTGCCCAGTACACTGGAACCCTGCTGATGTACGCTAGATGTGTTAAACTACTGTTCAGGCGATCAAAGCAGCAAAACCAGCCCTCCCTCCAAGAAACAATCCTACCTGTACCATGGTGAGGGAACTGGTGGCCCTTACCAGGCACCGCATGGGAGATGAGCAAGAAAGACCCCTACCAGACACCATAGCGCAAGGGTTCAAGTCCAGCAGCAAACCAAAGCTAGACAGCCAAAAATCTACTAGGCAGCATAAGTCACAGAAAAACCCTTGCTCATTCACTCCAAGATGCCATTGTTTGATTATTGACTATGGTCTCATCATTTATGGCTCACCCACAACGTCAACCCTCAGACATATATAGACAGCCCTCAACAAGGCATGTCGGCTTATCACTGGAGCCCGCCATCTCACCCATACCTGTGACCTTTATGCTCAATCCGGATGGCTCCAACTCTCCAACCGTATTAAGTAGCTCACCCAGGGCTCCAAATAAGGTGTGTACCGCCTATTTACTCATCTAATTTTAGGAATACTCTTCAAAATAGTTCCTCCTTTTTTTTTTTAATCTAGGAGCCCTGAGCTCACCTGTACCATTAGAAAAATTAACCTTGGCCTCGCACCCCTGGGGTCCAAGCCCTGCTATACCATAATACCAATCCGCGGAGCTCCAGGAGACCCAAACTGCAGCTCCTGCAAGTTCCCAGCTGTCGCACTACACAGGGTCAATGTTCATTTCGCCTATAGGGCTCCTTTGGCAGAATGGTCTCAGCTCCACCATCTCCTCAGCCCCAACACCTGGCATGTTTAAAACCAGGCTCCGGCTCCATCTCATTGCCTCCAGCTCCTGTGATTGCCTCACCTAATGCTAGACACACCCACCACCCCTACAGCCTCTCTGTGCCCCCTCGAAGCACTTAACATACTAACATACTAAAAGCCAGCAGAATTGGCCAAATGGTCTGTCTTGTCTGCTCGAATGCCAGCAACCTAATGGCTGCTCGCCTTACCACCCCCCAGCCTCCAAGAGTCTTCATTTGTTTCAATTTCCCCTTGTACTTATCCCACCCTTTCTTAAAGAACTCCACTGTGCCCTCTTCCACTAGTCTCCCAGGCAGTGCATTCCACGGCTCCACCACCCTCTCAGTGAAAAAAAATGCCTCCTATGCTCCCCCCTATAATTTCCCCCCTCCAGCTTCCACCCATGGCCCCTGGTTGTTCCCCCCTTCAACCTAAACAGCTCCTTTGTTCCACTCCTGGTTACTCCCTTTACATACTTGAAAACCTCTATCATGTCTCCCCTATCCCTCCTCTCCTCCAGTGAGTGAAGCCCAAGCTCTTCCAGTCTCTTCTCATAAGGCCTCCCCTCCATGCCCTGAATCATCCTGGTTGCTCTCCTCTGAACCTTCTCCAGCAGTACTATATCCTTCTTCAGATGTCACTTATCCCCTATCTGCCCCATTTCCTATCTGCCCCATCTCTTTGCCCCCGATTCTTACTGCCCCCCACTCTACCCATCTCTCCCTTCCCCCCCACTCCAACCCCTCTTTACCTGCACTTCTTCCCTATCATCGTCTGACAAATGCCTCCAGCTGCTTCTACGTCCACCCCTCCTCCTTGTCTCTGTGCCCCCTCCTTGTGTTGCTGACCCAGGCCATACCTTGGTCACTTGCTTTTTAAATAATAACTGTTCCAATGGTTCTGTATCCACCCGCAATTGTTATTTCCATTGAACCTTACTGTTCCCAATTTGTTCTCTAATCACCCGCATTGTTGTTATTTCTACTGCAATGTTGTTATTTCTATTGTATCCTCTGTACTATTCTTCAACTGATGTAGAACCTTTGTAAAAGAGCCTTGGTTTAAAGGTAATTGTAATCCTAGAACTAAATAAAAAATAAATAAATAAATTGAATTAAGATTAAGCAGTGGACTCCTTGGATTCTGAAAGGTGCCATAGGCACCAAGGGACAGGATTTTATTGTAAAGCTGCACTGAAGATAAAATCCTTTGAAGAAATTGAGAGAACTAGTCACTGGTAGCACAGAGAGGTCTCCCAGCTAGGATAGGACTTAAAAGACTAATTGTTTTTGGGGGGTCTGGAAAGGGTATTTCTTAAGACTCTTCTCAGAGTGGTATATCCTGTCCCAGTTAACAGCGGAGAACAGCCCATAGCTGACACAAGGTGGCTCCATTGTGTGTCGGCTATAGGTTGTCAGATGTATGGGCAGGCTACAGAGAAAATGGGGACAAATCATCCACAATGATGCAGAGCATCTAAAGTGCCCAGACAGGTTTGCCAACATGTCAGATCAGTTCCCTATTCCACACTAAGGAGCCGACCAGGAAACACAGGATTTATGATAATCAGTGGGCTTTTGCTACGATTTAGTTAAGCAATATACCACGACAGGATGTGGGTATATGGATGGACTTGCCACGCCTGTTGTGGTTTAGTCCGCAGACCAGACCCAACTCAGCTAAACTACCAGAAGCGGCAAATCCACCCATATACCCACTGCCTTAAGTGGTATACTGCTATTATGCAATGTTTTTTTTTTTTTGGGGGGGGGTAGAAAAAAAAAGGTTTTTAGGAGCATTTTAATTTGTTTACATTGTATTTGTTGTAGCGCGAGAAAAATAGTGCCGGTTGCTATAAGTAGTAAAATGTATTTTTATACAGGAAACAAATCTTTAAGCCAAAGGCCCAGTTTACAAGAAAGTCCTGTTTACAATGTGTTACCCATACAAACTTCCTATAATTTATACAAAATATATAAAAATAAAATAGAAAACAGAAAACACAAAATAAAATACATTAACAATACATTTACAACCAATCATTACATTAATCCCTTACTACCACTCAAACATCCTATTATTTAATTCATCCAGAATTACATTAAACATAACATTTAACAAAACCCAGTACTATCTGGTTCCAATACAACTGTAACAGTAGGAAGTATATACTTACGCTTACATGACAATACTCAAGTAATCAATTGTTATATTTCCTATGCCACCTTTCTATAGTTATTCCATCATTTAAATATACCTAGAAACAAACATCTTACATAACTTAATACTGTCAATTCCCGTAAAAACTGGCTGTACATTGGAAACAATCGAGCAGAATGAGGTAGGGTATTCCAATATTTAGCAGCTTCATGGCACAGGGTCTTATCACCGTATCTATTTTTATTAACAGGGGCAGTAATCTTATTTATATGACAATTTCTCTTTGGTCTTGTATTTACTTGGCCACTCCCTCCAAACAGGTGCTCGTTAATATAATGTTCTGGGTAATCTACATAATATTTATAAATTAGTTTTTGCCATGTCATGGCACATCTGTTCTCAAGTGTTTGCCACTGTAGTGTGGTCAACATCACACAATGATGTATTCTTAACTCACACCGTAGTATGTATCTAGCAATTCTATTATAAACAATATCCAAATTTTCTTAGAAGTGATTTATTGGCGGTTCGGTGCATTAAGTCCCCCATTTGTTAGTACAGGGAGTATTAGTTGTTCAGCTACCCTTTTCCTACTATTCATATTTAAACAACTAGTTGTTCTCTGCAGTGCCCCCACTCATTTACTTACTCTGTCAACTAATGATTCAATATGTTCTCTAAAGGTCAATTTCCCATCGAATACAATTCCCAAATATGTATAAGATGACACCTGTTCCAAATATGTATCAGTGTTCACTTTAATAGCATTTTTTTTTTTTTTTTAAGTATTATTTATTTATTTTGTGTGGGAACTAAGTAAATAACCTTTGTTTTCTTCGTGTTCATCACAAGGCCTGACCCAGTGAACCACCCCCCACGCTATCAAAATCAGCCTGCATTTTTTCTTGTAGGTCCATACTGTTTCATCCCACAGTCACCATTACGGTGTCATCAGCGTACAACCATATCTGTGAGTGTTGTATTACTTGTGGGAGACCATTGTTGAATATCAAAAACAGGGGTCCTGATATGGACCCCTGTGGTACTCCCCTATTCACCAACCCTTCAGTGGAGTAATCCCCATTTATTGTCACAAATTGTGTACGCTTCTCTAAGTATGATCTTAACCACTCCCTAGGACCTTCTGTAATTCCCATCCGTTCTGCAGTTTGTAGCAGGAGGGAGTGGTCCACAGGTCAAAGGCCTTGGATAAGTTCATGAAGAGAACTGCTATATCTAGTCCCTTGTGTAGGAAGTACTAATAAGGTTATTAAACTCAATTAAGCCAGATGTTGTGGAGAAACCTTTTCAGAACCCTGATTGGTATGGTTTAATTAATCTATACTTTTCTATATACCCCATCATTGGATTATGTACATGCCTCTCCAAACATTTAGCCACAATAGACAATAAAGCAATAGGTCTATAGTTATCCAACTGTTTGTTTGCCCCCTTTGTGTATGGTGGTAATTTTACTCACCCTCCATTTCTGTGGAAAATAAACTTTCCTGCAAACTTCTATTAAATATGTTTGTCACTATAGGTGCTATACACTTAGCTGCCATTCTTAAAAATCTCCCTTCCAAAACAATCTGGTCCCATTGCTTTATGGATATTTATTTTATTTAGTCCCTTCTGAACATTGGACACCTTTAAATTCTTGAATCGAAAAGGTGGTTGAGAACTCTGGAAATCGTTGGTACCTTGTAAGTTTTGAACAACTAAGGTACTCACCGATTGGATAATACCGGGTAAATCTACAAATAAGTCATTTAAAAGAATTTGCTATATCATTGTTGTCTTCAAATCAATGACCCATTCATCTCAAGACAGTAATTATTCTTAACACCCTGCTCTAGTCAGGGAGTTTATGGTCTTCCAGAATTTTCTATGGTCAGATTCCATAGTCAATTTATCCCTGCAATAAAGGATCTTTGCCTTCTTTATTTGTTGTTTACATTCATTTTTTTTGTTTAAATGAAGTCCAATCATTTATCCGTTTCGTTTTTCTTCCTTTTTTCCAACACCTATTTTTTATTCTAATACTTTTTAAGACTGATTCATTTATCCAGCTAGGGCAGATCTTACGTAACATGCTGCCGGTGACGGAGAGTTTTCTTTCGGGTTACAATTCGTATTCAGGAGAGAGAGGAAGGTCAGGACTCGGTAGGAATTGGTTTTAAATTTTTTTTTGGGGACTTTAGTAGATTTTTTTTTTTTTTGTGCTAGGGACATAAGCTGCATAGAAGAGTTTTGTTGAATGAGCGCAAGCAGCAGCAGTGGAGCTTAGGATTGACTGCAAACTGTGGCGCTCTGGAAGGGGATCGTCAAGTGTGGCTGCAGAGTTGCACACCGGGGGCTACAAAAAGAAAAGTAGGTTATATGGGAGTCGCAACGTATGGTTAGTGCTGTGGTTTGTTTAAAACTGCCAGTTTGTAGTCACTGTGTAGCGAAAGTGACAGCAGTTAAATGGACATAATTTAATAAATCTAAAAAGCTGCCCTATGTTTATTTTACATTAATCTTTTCCTCCCTCGGTCCCCGGTCGGCTCACATCAGCGGCTACCCACCCAGCCCTGTACCCTGACATCAGGCTGAATCACCATCTTCCCCCACGGTTTCCCCTCTGTGGCAGGGTGGTGAGGAGCCCTCAACTCATCTCAAACAGCATCCAGCATCTGGGAAAGCGCCATTCAGGGTCGGGGCCTGCGGTGGGCAGCCGTTCACTCTGCATTGACCTGGGGACCATTTCCTTGGCTTTCTGACTGGACACCCCCCCCCCCAAGAAGGCGTGCAATGACGTTGATGAGGGGAGTGCATGCGTCACTTGCAGCTCCTCCGGGCATCAATCCAGTCTCCACTCCTTGTCTGCAGTGTCAGCGTGTGCCCCCCAGCCTCCGCCAGGGGCCAGTCTGGGACCGAACACTGGCCTCCCCCTCCCCGGAGAAGGAGAACAGTCCCTCAGATACTCAATCCTTCTCCTCCCTTGTCAACCCCCGGTGGCCCGTGCTCGTTCCCCAACACGGGTCACCAGCGTAGCGCGAGGCAAGGAGCCTCAGTGGCACCAGGCTAGCTGAAAGCTGCAATGTTTTTGAAGTACATACATATTTCTTGAGAATAACGGAATCTACAGTTTCTCTCATTGAACTGCTTTTGGGCTCTTTAGTCTGAGTTTTGCTAATATAACCACACCAGAATTCTACTGAATTCCTTTTATATGCAGGTTAAAATGGAAAAATGAATGCTGACAGGAATCATTGCATAAACACAGTAATTATAAAAACACACTTTATTTTTATTTTATTAAAATCATTAAACCATAGTTGTTTATTAATAGTCTATTTAATAGACATGAACACCTGTCCTTCCAGCACAGCCATCTTCCTAGGACATCACTTCCTTTTTTCAGCTTAACATAACGCAGTAGCTGCCTCGTTTTAATTTTCACCAAATTTAATTATAGTTGATGTATTAACTTTTTCAAAATGCAATAAAATAATTTTTTTTTTTTTTTTTTTTTACTATTTACAGTCAATTTACACAGGACCATCTCTGGGTTGGTAAGCCTTACAGGTAAAAGCAATGGGCCCAGCCGACCCAGTGGCGCAGAGAACGGAGGCGTTGGAGGCCACACCGGCAACCTGGGTTCAGGAGCGGACTCTGAACACCGGGGTGCAGCAGGGGAGGGAGAGGACTGAGCATCCAGATGACTGCTCTCCTCTCCCGGGGGTGGGTAGCAGGACTTGCCTCACTCCTCAGTGGTACCTGGTGGACACCGGGGGAAGAGAAGAGATGCAGGAGTGGTGCATTACTGGGGCGGAGCAGGCAGACATCAGCACAATAGGTGCGCAGACGCCATTGCACATCCACACCTGGGCGACTTAAGGAGGAAACCCGCCACTGGGAAGGCCATTTATGGGGCTAGAATGCCAAGTCTCCACGCCTAATGCCGGCCCTGGCCCGACACGACTCCTGGCCCTGCTCCTCCTGTAGTTTGGGGAGAGAGCGACCTAGCATCCGGTTCCTCAAAACCCGGTTCAGAAGCGGCAGCAGAGGAGGTGAGCGAGCAGGTCCCCGTCCAAGAGATGCCCCAGTATCCGTTGACCAGGAGGGAAATAGAATGTATGTATGTATGTATGTATGTATGTATGTATGTATGTATGTATGTATGTACGTACGTATGTACAAGCACTGGGAATGATGCAAATATGACGCAAAGGGGCTCGTGGCGCCACACCTTGCGTCGTTCTCAATTCAGCAAGGCAACCTGCACCAGTTGGGGGACTGCCAGTGCCAGCTGAGTTTACACAGCCCTTGCTACAAATGCACCGGCATGCCATGGCAGAAAGGGGGCATGCGCCAAGGCAGTGGCATCCCCTTAAACAGGATTCAGGAAGCTCCCCCCCCAGGACACACAGTCCACTATGGTTAAAACAGCCCAGAACTGGTCTAATGGGCCGTGCACCACCCCTGGAGCAATCGCCCGCAGTATCCCATGCCAACACAGGACCCAGACAGGTGCAGAGTGGCAGTGGAGAGGCCAGTGGTATCCCACCGTGGCGGATACGAGGCCGCATGGTTCACTCATGGTGCCAGGTATGCGGCTGCCCCACCAACATGGACAGCACAGGCACAGCTGTGGCTGTGCAATGTCCCTGTCCAGGATCTGTTGCCACCACCCCCTCGACCTATCCTGCCCTCCTTGTCCCCTGTCCCAGCCCTCATGACCCTGCCAGCCTCCAGGTGGGTCCCCATCAATGGGCGCCAAAGCCATCTGGCTGCCCCGCAGCTTGCGGCAAGCCATTCCTCTGCACCTTGAGTTTGCCACATGGCAGCAGTCGCCACACAGTGCGCACCACAGAAGTCTGGTGCCATAACAGACAGTGAATCAGGTGCAAGGTCCCTGGCACATTGGAGACCAACACAAGCTGCTGTTTGCCACAACTTGCATTGATCCTAGGGCCACTTCGTGACTCGGGCCCAGTATCTCACTGGAAGTGGTATACTGTTATGTGGGAGACGAAATTAGGGTGCTGCAATCAGTTCACCTGTCATGATTGCAAAGTGGATTTTGCAGTGCATGGCAGGGACAGCACTGTCTAGGAGTTGCACCCTTTGCTCCATACACCTCCAACCTGGAGGTGATTATACTGAAGTACGGGGGGTCAGGAGCCACAAACAGCTAGAATGTGTCCCAGGAGTTGGGTGGCACAATTACTGGGCATGATGTTTGCCATCAGCATTGTGTTGGTGCCCTACGACGGTCACGTTTTTTCTTTTTGCCACAACACGGGTGAACCACTGAAAGTTGATTTTCAATAGCCTTCAGACTACAAGAGGTCCTTCAAACTTCTACTTCCCCTTAAATGTCACTTTGCCTTTGACTGTCCACCCTGTTCCCACCAATGTCCTTGTCTTCAAACCTCTCTGGTCCCTTCATCAAGGGTAGAGCCCAGTTCACTGGGTTTCTCTCATCTCCAGAAACTGAAACAATGAAAAAAAGAGCCACGACAGAAAACCACGTACTCACAATTAGTAATGACACTATTGACGACTGAATTAAAGCAGGCACTTACCACCATGAAAAACACAGCAAAACACTAGAAATAATGTGCAAAGACGAAGTGTTTGAGATGACCAACAGATACAGCACACCAAACATGTTTCAGATCCCATGATCCTTTATCAAGGCTTTTGATGCATTCTGGTGTCTTTCAAGGAATGGGTGAAGGAACACATATTCCAATTAATCCTGGGCTTATAAGTTGATGAAGAGAGGGCAGCATTCTGGGACATGATCACCGATTCGGGTTACTCCCACTGTCTGACATCCACCTCTACTGGTGTTATAACAGGAATGTTTTGCTCAGTTTGTATTAAACTGAACGTTAAATGCACAAAAGTACTGCTGTATTTTTTTGCTATTATACAGATCCTGAAGTACAATTTGTGTAGTTCTATGACTGGGTGACGAGTGCCTTGGACCTGGGTAGACCAGTGGACGTCCTCTTTCTAGACTTCAGCAAGGCATTTGACTCTGTTCCTCACAGAGGTCTGTTGGATAAGCTGGGAGAAATGGGGTGGGGAACCAGATGATCAGATGGATAGACAATTGGCTCCAGGACCGGACCCAGAGGGTCGAAGTTAGCGGGATAGTCTCATCCCCAAAGAGGTCATTAGTGGGGTCCCACAGGATCAGTCTCTGGGCCCCTCCTGTTAAACGCCACGTCTCTGACAGAAGGACAGGTATCAGGAGGAGATGAGTCTCTGTACGGATGACTCAAATCTGGGGGCAGTGGTGGATGGGGAGGAGGGGAGGGTGGCCCTACAGGGGGACCTGGAGGCTCTGGAAAGATGGTCTAGAAAGTGGAAGCTGAGGTTCAATGCAGGGAAATGCAAGGTACAGCACCTGGGGACCAGAAACCCAGGCCAAGTGTACACCCGGGGGGGAGGGGAATGCTACAAGTCTCGATGGCTGAGAGGGAGCTGGGGGTGGTGGCGGATATCAAGATGAACAACTCGGAGGCTTGTAGGAGGGCAGCAGCCAAGGCCAACAGGATGCTGGGATGCACTCGCATGGGGAAATCACCCTCAGAAGGAGGAAGTGATATTCCCTCTATATAACTGCTTGGTGAGGCAGCACCTCGAGTACATGTGGCAGTTTTGGAGGCCACACTTAGAGGGGGTATTAAACCCTGGAGAGGGTCCAGAGGAGAGCAACCAAAATGATTTGGGGCTTGGGACAGGACCTATGGGGAGAGGCTCAAGAGCTAAATATACACATTGAAAGAGAGAAGGGACCGGGGGACATGATAGAGGTCTTCAGGTACATGAAGGTAAATAGGGGAGGAGCAGTCAGGGTGCTCAAGGAAGGAGGAGGGCGCAACTAGAGGGCATGGGTGGAAGCTGGGGGGGGGGAGATCCAGGGAGAAAGGAGGAGGTGCTACTTCACAGAGGGTGGTGGAGCCTGGAGGGATGGAAGGAAGATCCTGGGGATCACTGGGAAGGCAAGACAGGAGGGTGAGCTGGATGTCATTATCCACCTAGGTACTAATGACCTAGCAAATGGGGAACCAAAGGAAGTTCAGGAAGAGTTTAAGAAACTGGGAAGGGGTCTCAGCAAGTAGCTACTCTGTCACTTTCTCAAAAGTACCTACCTGTGAGAGGCAAGGGAGAGCATAGGAGTGCATGCACCAGGAACTTTAACTCATGGTTGAAGAACTGGTGCTGTGAGGAAGGGTTTGATTCATTGGTGACTGGGGACCCACCTGGAGGATGGAGGTTTGTTCAAGCCTGACGGCCTGCATCCATCCTGGAGGGAATCCAAGCACTCAGTGATAAGTTTAAATGCTACATTGACAAGCATTTAAACTACAAGGGGGTGGCAGGCCAGCAAGGAGGGTACCACTTGCTCACCCCCCACAGCTAGCAGTGGAACCAGTGAACCAGAGGAGTGGCTATCTCTGCAAAGCAGGTGCAAAAGATGGAGATTAGTGCCCAAGAGGTGGATAAGCAGAAAAGGGCAAAATTCAGCAGAAGGGCAGACAGCAAGGAGAACCAGGGATAAATGACAACCAAGGAAGGGGCTGAGTAGAACAGTGAAGCAGTCTAGGAGGTCAAATCATGGAAAGCCATGTGCAAATGCCAGGAGCCTTAGCAACAAGATGGAAGATCTGGAGGCTGTCATGGTACAGTCAGACCTGGACATTGTGGTCATCACTGAAACCTGGTGTAACGATATAACCATGACTGGGAGATGGCCATACCTGGCTACAACATATTCAGAGGAGACAGAGCAGGCAGGAAGGAGGAGGAGTGGCACTGTATGTGAAAATGACATAAGGGCCACAGATCCAGGAGGAACAAAATGGGGAGAGATACTGTGGGTTAAGCTGGAAAGGAAATGGGGACAGCCATCCAGACAGGTGTGGTCTATAGACCACCAGCCCAGGAGGAAGAAACAGATAGGAGTTGATGCTAGCCATCCAAAGGATGGCAGACAAGGGTGAGGTAGTACTGGTTGGAGACTTCAATATTCCAGACGTGACTGGAGCATCCCAGCAACAGCATCAACTAGGAGCAGATTTATCCTGACTCCTTCAGGGTGCCTTCCTCAAGCAACTGGTCATGGAACCAACTCGGCAGAAGGCAATACTGAACCTTGTGCTCACAAACAGGGACAGTGTGATGGGGGTAACAGTGGGGAGCACCTGGGAATAGTGACCACCAGTCATTGTGGTTTGAAATCACAGAGAGAGCAGAACCAAACTACACAAAAACACGATCCTGGATTTTCGGGGCAGACTTTGGGAAAATGGGGAGATACTTGAAAGAGGCATTATGAATGGGACAGGAATCAGGGGTTGAGGAACAGTGGGCAGTATTTAAAATGGGGATTACAAGAACAACAGAATTATGCATTAAGCAGGTTAGCAAGAGGAAAAGGAAGAGGAGACCATTATGGTTTTCCAAAGAGGTAGCAAAGAATGTGAAAGCCAAAAAGATTGCATTCAGGCAATACAAAAAGACACAGGCAGAAGGGGATAGGGAGAAGTACCAGGAGAAGCAAAGGGTGGCAGGGTGGTCAGTAAGGGAAGCCAAAGCTCAGACAGAAGAACACATTGCAAAATCGGTGGGTAGAGGGGACAAAACCTTTTACAGGTACATAAGTGAAAAAAGAAAGACAAAGGGAGGGCTAGTGAGACTGAAGGGGGAGGATGGGAGCCGCGTGGAGGATGACAACAGTAAAGCTGACATATTGAACAGGTATTTCTGCTCAGTCTTTACTGAGGAAGAGGGGTAATGGGTCTGAAGGGAGTACAAGGGTGAAATGGTGCAGAAATGGACACAAGTCCCTTTACGCGAAAGGGTCCTGAAGGAACTGGAAGTAATAAGAGTTGATAAAGCAATGGGGCCAGACGGGTGCACCCCAGGGTCCTTAAAGAACTAAGAGAGGTGGTGGCTGAACCTCTGGCTATCCTGTTTAGCCGATCACTGGAAACAGGGAGGTACCCAAAGACTGGAGGACAGCAGATGTAGTCCCCTTATACAAAAGTGGGAACAAAGAGGAAGCAGGGAACTACAGACCAGTCAGCCTCACCTCGGTAGTGGGGAAGATCATGGAAGCACTACTGAAGGAGAGTTTGGTGGAACATCTGGTTGTCAATGGACTACAGGACCCAAGGCAGCATGGTTTCACCAGGGGAGGTCATGTCAGACCAACCTCGTTGAATTTTTGACTGGGTGACTAGGGAGGTGGATCAGGGGGGCGAGTGGACACGGCCTATCTGGACTTCAGCAAGGCCTTTGACACTGTGCCACATAGAAGACTATTACACAAACTGGGGAATATGGGTGTGGGCAGGACAGTAGTGTGGTGGGTAGGTAACTGGCTGGGTGGCAGGACACAGAGGGTGGTGGTAAATGGCTGTCACTCCACAGAGGGAAGAGTGACCAGTGGGGTACCACAGGGATCAGTGCTGGGACCAGTCCTATTCAACATTTTCATCAGTGACATTGCGCAGGATCTAGAAGGCAGAATTTCACTGTTCGCTGATGACACAAAGCTCTGTAACAGAGTAGACACACCAGAGGGTGTAGACAGAATGAGAAGCGACCTGCAGAAACCTGAAGAATGGTCAAGGGTTTGGCAGTTGAAATTCAATGCAAAGAAGTGCAAGATAATGCATATGGGGCACAAAAACCCTGGCACAATATATCAGTTGGGGGGGTGAAGATATAGCATGCACCAAGCAGGGGTTGTCATCTCTGATGACCTCAAGGTAGGGAAACAGTGTGACAAGGCAGCAGGTAAAGCAAATAGGATGCTGGGATGTATAGGCAGGGGCATCACCAGGAGGAAAAGGGAGGTCATAATTCCGCTATACAAGACACTAGTGAGGCCCCACCTGGAGTACAGTGTACAATTCTGGAGACCATACCTACGTAAGGACATAGACAGGGTAGAGAAGGTTCAGAGGAGGGTAACAAAGATGGTGCATGGATTGCATCACAAGTCCTATGAAGACAGGTTGAAGGAACTGAACATGTACTCCCTGGAGGAGAGGAGGGAGAGAGGGGATATGATAGAGACATACAAAGTATCTTACAGGGAGGAACAGGGTGCAGGAAAACACTATTTTTAAGCGAAAAAGATGTTCCAGGACTAGAGGGCATGGGATGAAGTTGGAGGGAGGACGATTCAGAGGAAACATGAGAAAGAATTTCTTCACAGAACGGTGGTAGACAAGTGGAACACCCTGCCAGAGGAAGTGGTGGGGGCTGAAACAATCACGGGATTTAAGAATGCATGGGATAGACGTAAAGGAATTCTAGAGGTCAGGGGTAAGGGGCAACAGACTTCTAGGAAAACAAACTGAACTTACAAGCTCAAATGGGCAGACTGGGTGGGCCATAGGCCCTTATCTGCCGACACTGTCTATGTATCTATGTATCTATGAGCCATGGTATGCGCTGCCCAGGGGGACGGAGGAGGTGTTCAAGAGGGAGTGGGACGGGTTTAGGGGAAGGGTTCTGGAAGCAAAATCCAGTGCAGCGAGAATATCTGGAACTAGGAAGGGAGAAGCCAGAGAAGGCAAGGGGGGCAGCAAGGTCAGCTCCCAGGGTAGTGGTAGACCAAACGAGCAGACACGAAAGACCATTAGGCCTATTCTGCTGGCATTTCAGTATGTTAGTATTACAATGGATATTGGTAACAAATATAGGCATGTCTACAATGGGGAGGAAAGCAAAGAGACACCAAAGCAGGGGGTGTTCAAATCAAAAACATTTAGGACTTGCCCAGCCATGACAGTAGCTGAACTTCAACTTGCTCCTATTTATTTCCGTGAAATTAGCTCTCTTTTTGCACTTGCCCTTCAAGGAAATGTACTTGCCCCAGACAGGGGCAACAGGATTTGCACACCCCTACACCAAAGGGTTCCGGCTTATAATTTTTATTTTCCTAAATACACAACTGTTTCAGAGTAGTAAATGCACAACTTTTTTTTTTGATTGGTAACAAGTCTATCTTCAGTTTCTGGTTTGGTTACTAGTGTAGGTCAACTCTGTCTCATCTTCCCCTCTCCCACCCACCTATGCCCTTTGAAACTATAACTACCACTCCTTCTCCCTCCTTTGCCCCAAGTTCACAGGCAAATGGCTTTCTCTGTAGGATTCTCTTTCCTCTGATCTACACGCCCTCTCCCTTCACTCTTCCTAGAAACAGACGATATAGGCAGAAAAATCGAAATTTAAATACCTGTAAAAATTTTCTTTCTCCAACGGCTGGTCTCCAGGCTTCCTTACTCCTGGGCTGCACCTCCTGACACTGACACACAGGCAGGAATCAGACATCTGCAGCAGGGGACATCCAGCCCTGAGAAGAGGAAGGGGTTGCATCATTCGAGACCTCGGCATTCACATGCCACTCCCCCCCTTCCTTCTTCCTTCCTTCCTTCCTTCTCTTCTCTTCTTTCTAATTCAGCGCATCCCCTCCCTTTGGAGGTTTGGTCTATGCTGCTGCTGGCCCTTTAAGGAAAAAAATAGTGTTGAAAGACTACTTAGAAGGGACTGTTCCTTCTTGGGCACCGGTAGAATAAATGCCTGCAATTGCTGAGGCAGACTGGGGGGGCGCTCGCAGGTACTGATCTCAATCCTCCTGTCACGGCTCTGCAACACTATTAGGCTCCTCAGTGCTCGTCGACGAGAAAGCAGATCATTGACGAGCGTCTGGCGCGCTTTTTAAATGATCGCTGACTAGTTGTACTGTTGACGGGCGGCTGCATCACGCAAAAAAGTCGACCACCTGACAGAAACCCTGCAGAGCCTGCCTAGCCCTTTGGAAGCACTCCAGTGCTTGAATATACCCCCGAGGGGCCTGGCACGGTCTCCGAACGCTGACTAGTTCCACAGATGACAAGCGGCTGCAGCCTTCCCAAGAGGCCGCTCGATCGGAAACCATGTAGTGCCTGGCGAGCCCCCTGGAAGCACTCCGGTGCTTGAACTTTTTCTCCAGTTCCACCGACGACGAGCGTCTGCAGCCTTCCCAAAAGGCCACTCGTCGATCATAAAGCCATGCTGCTTAAGCTTTTTCTCCTGGGTAACTGTCTTGGTGCTGGGGCCCGAAAGCCAGAATAAGTGAGCCAATTAGTACAACGAGCAGCTGAAGCTTTCGAAAGAGCCGTTCGTCAATGGGGAGACGCTGCGTGACTGCCCATCCCATAGGAAGCACTCCAGTGCTCAAAACCATTTCCTCTCGTGAGACACCATGTTGTTGCCTCGCTCCTGGGCGATTTCAATGCCGCTTTCCCCTTGGATAAGTCCCCAACCGCGGGAAAAACGGACCAGTGAGAGGTGGGGCCAGTCTGTGCAGCTTGCAAGGCTGAGACTGAGCCACCTTGGAGCCGCTTTGAATACCGCCTTCATAAAGCATTTCATCCTACAGGATTTCCAGTAATCCAAAAAATACACTTATAGCAAAGCTTTTATAACTCACAGTCTCTTCAGCCCTGCCATATGTGCTCTGCTGCAAAGTACCTGCTTCACTGCAGGCAGAAGTAAAACTGGGGGAGACAGGAAGTGGAGGGCTGGATGTCCCCTGCTGCAGAGGTCCGATTCCTGCCTGTGTGTGTGTAGTGTCAGGAGGTGCAGCCCAGGAGTAAGGAAGCCCGGAAACCAGCTTAGGAGAGAGAAAAGAAGGATGGTCCATCTTGTCTGCCCGTAGTCCCCCATCAATCCCAGTGATCCAACCGCCATCCACACCACTAATCCCCATTCCCCTCCCTGCCACTACTGCTCAGAGTAGCCACTATACCCTTTACTCTCTCCCACCTGTGCTCGAAACCATGTATAGTTTTGGAGGCTACCGTCTCAGCTGGCAGACTGTTCCAAGGTTCCACCACCTTCTCTGTAAACTAATACTGCCTCATATACCTTCTGAACCTTCCACCTGCCAGTTTACACTCCTGACCCATGACATCAAACTGGTGCTTACGTTACACAACTTCACACATTATCATGTGTGTGTGTATATATATATATATATATATATATATATATATATATATATATATATATATATATATATATATATATATATATATATATATATATATATATATATATATATATATATATATATATATATATATATATATATATATATATACACACACACACACCACATATACATATATATATACACACACATACTATACATTTATTAATTAGAGGCAAAAACCTCTGTTTAATGCATTAGTTAGGGTTGTTCCACAGTGACAAGTGAGGAAATTCGCTGTTAGGGGTCGAAACCCTAACTCCGACTCACCCCCAGCACCACACACACACACACACACACACAACTTCAAGTATGGGGGAGACCAAGTCAACACAACCAATGACAGACATCCAGCAGCAGGTGACAGAAATAACAAAGAATTGTCTAAATGTACTACTAGACATCCCCACCCACCTGACCAGGTACTGCATGCTCAGTGGAGATCAACAGCAAAACTGAGGCCATGTACACCAAACGTACACATCCCTGATTGCAGCTGCACAGACGTACCACACTTAGTAGCTGCATGGCCTTACCTACCGCATGCCCCACACCACACCACACCACTTGTGGGGCCACCTGAACAATAGAGTTAAACAAAACCAAGGAGTTGTACAGGTATAATATCTCTGATTTAACAAGGGTTTGAGAAATGCAGCTTTCTAATTGACTGTAAACATTGTAACAGCCTTATGTTTAGTTTTATTAACATACATGTAGAGCCTAACCATATGATGAACATGGTTTAATGTTGTTTAAAAAACAGTTTTATTATGATAGCAATAAGCTGCTCCCAGGTATTATGTTAATGGTCAGTTTATCACTGTCTAGTGACATGTGGCACTCGAATATGCCTCATTCAACATTAAACCCCTACAGGGTGATTAACAGACCATTTAACATAACTGTTGGTCATGCCTTATAGCTTAATTGTCTTTTTTGAGTAGATACTCTCCCTCTGCTAGGCACTGTAGCAGCTTTGCAACACAGTGTCCCACCCAGTTACACCATACACTGTCTAGTTGCTGGAGAATGGCTGTGAATATGAACTCATGAAGATGAACAGTGTAACTTGATCATTACAGTCATCGAAACCCTAGTGTGATTATAACTGACAGACTCAGTGATAGAGGATAACCCCTGCTGTCCTAGTACATTTACCCCATTATGAGTTAAATCAATACTAAAAGACATTCTGTTTATATCTACACCATACCTACTTGATTCCTGTTGTAGCAGAATTAACATAGTTATCACTTTGATAGCATCAGTGACAGAAGTGTGGCAAACCCAAACAGTAGGCATACAGCCTGAGTATGAAACCACTGTTAAAACAAGCATTTGTCAATGCCGAATGTTTGCTTACTGGCATTGGTAGTGGTAGTGTAGAAGTTACAGAGCTGCGTAATAGGAATGGCAGTGAAGTATTGAACTGAAGCCAACCCACCACCACCCTGCAGAGAGTGACAGGCATTGGGGTGTGCATTTTGGGTTGTCAGGCATAACGTGCCACGCCATTTCACACACCTACTGCAGAGACTGACAAGTGTCACAGTGTTCCTTGAGGGTCTTTGGTCCTTATAGCACCCATTCCATTAGGAATACAGTGGGATGGGTGCGATATAGGAGAATAGGGGTGAACTTTGGGGCGAAGAGTCCAAGGCATACCTCGATGCTTCTCAGTGACTGCAGGGTGTGGAATGGTATGGAGCATCACAGGCAAGAATCCCAAGTCACACACCTGATTCCTGTCATTCTCTATAGGGTTGGGTGATTTAGTTGAAAGCCTAATACCTCAGGCATTACGTTGGTATTTTAACTCCAAATTTTCAACATGTTTGTTTTGTGACCCCCACCTCATGAACAGGGGAATATCAGGTTGGTAGCAAGCTGCTTATGCACAGTGACTACAGGGATTTAGCACCACAGGTGCAAAAATATACGAACAGGCTGTAAAATGAGCCAGTTGTATTCTGTCATGGGGAGGTGTAAAATGGCTATGTTGCAAATGTGTAGTAAAAATATTTAAAAAAATGCTGAAGTCACGAGTGACATAGAAAACTACGTAACGACACCCGTTATATAAGTAGGTTGGGGATATTTTATAGCAGATTGTCAACTCAGGCATTTTGGTGCCTCCGATCATGAACAGTGTCACTGTGATTTTCTTTATCTGTGCCGAACAATGATTTCCGACAGCGACCACACATCTCTACACTGAAAGTGTGAAAACACCCTTGACATGTTGTGAAAATGGCGGCTGTACTGTTCATAGGAAGTGTTGAAAATGCCACTAGTGAAAAAATCTGGACTGAAAATATTACAAAGTCATGAACTAACGAGGATGCGTGGAAACTGCACAATGCTCACTAGTAATACAGTCATTTTATGGACTTTTGTCACCAAATTTTCAGCATAACCATTTTAAGACCTCTGCTCATGAACAGTGTAAGTGTGATTTTCTTAATGTGTCCTAAACATTGCTTTCACACACCAACAGCACCATTGTGCGCTACATGTGAGAACTACATTTTGGTGATATGAAAACCGCAGCTTGTACTGTTCGTAGAGGAAGTTTAACAAAATGGACATGTTGAAAATCTAGAGTAAAATATTAAATTTGCAAACTTACGAGCATGCATAGGAACTGTGCAACATGCGCTCGTAAAAGTCATTTCTAGGCATTTTTCCACCAATTTTTCAACATAGCCATTTTAAGACCTCTGCTCATGAACAGTGTCACTGTGGTTTTGTTAATGTGTCCCATACATTGAGCTTGCAGACGACCGATCATGCCTAATAGCGCCATAGGCGGCGGAAACACATTTTGGGTGAGATGTGAAAATGACAGCTGTACTACTCTATAAGACGGTATCAGAAATGGC
Organism: Neoceratodus forsteri; assembly: GCA_016271365.2. Taxonomy (NCBI): domain Eukaryota; kingdom Metazoa; phylum Chordata; order Ceratodontiformes; family Ceratodontidae; genus Neoceratodus; species Neoceratodus forsteri. The sequence goes on from CM057458.1 coordinate 370,869,271, forward strand.
AATGTTGAAAACTGGAGAAATATTAAATTTCGCGAACTTACGAGCCTCGTGAGGAACTGCGTATAATGCACGCCTCATCAAACAGTCATTTTTGGAATTTGGCACCAATTTTTCAACATGGGGTTTTAGGCCCCCTTCCATGAATGATGTCACTGTCCTGGCGTTATTCGGTCGAAGGAGTTTCGCTGATCACTGCGCAGAATCACCCTTCGAGCCCGAATAACGCCATGATTGTAATGACATCACTCATGAGAGGGTCCCAAAGCTCATGTTGAAAATTTAATTATAAAATTAAGAAAGAGATATCACAATAAGTTGAACCCCTCTATCTAGCCCATTATACGAAACACCAGCATTTCACTCGGATTCGGCTTTGAAGTGTGCAGGCGATGTTCGGTCCACGAAGATCGTCGGCGCCCGGAGTCGGAGGTAAGTATGGGGTGTGGGGGTGCTTGAGAAGCTGGGTCGCGAGTGGGTGGAGTGCGGGATGTGGGAGGGGGCTGGAGGCGCGCCGTGGGACAGTTTTCGTTTACAGGAAAAAAGGCGTCAGCGGGACCGCGCCCACGCTGGGGTGGGCTCCCAGCATTGGCACAAGGATATGAAGGCGTTTGGCGATGGGAGATTAGGCCGTCGGCAACATCATTCATCGCTGGCGTGGCTACCAAATACTGGGAAGAGTGGGGAATACGAAGCGCAGCCACCGGCGGGGATTAGGCGCGATGTCGGCTTCTCGTTAACGTGCGGAGGCGCGCCCGTCTGGTGGTGCTGGGAGCTGCGCGTGAGCAGCTTCTTATCGCTGCTCACTCTGCGTAGCTCCCCTTTCAACTGGCATGCCACTGCATTTTGGGCGTGTCTGGATGACAGCTCCAAAATGCATTACAGGCTTAGAGGCAGCTCCTGCCAGGACACTGCCTGAATTGGAGGAGGAGGTGACACACTTCCGAAATCTCCGATGAAGGCACTATGTTTCTTGCACATGCGTGCAAGCAAACATAAAAATCACACTGTGTCCATAAGTGGCATAGATCACTCATTGCAACAATAGCAAATGTATTACTATTTGAAGAAGTTAGTCATCACAGATGCAATGAGATTGTCTTTATCAGGTACAACATACTCAGTAAGTGCCTACAGAAAAATCTATCCTATATACACGTCCGATACAGGTACATCATTGTTGGCTCAGTAGTGCTATGATATTTAGAAGTTGTTTGGCCTGATCCATGCAATTACAATCTTTCTTACAAAGAATACTTACTGCATCTTTAATATTGAACACACTGAAGGTCTATGTAGGTACATCAGGTACACCTTCATCAGTAAGAATGCATGTGATACTGGTGTACCAATTTCATTAGCTGCTGAACAGGCAATGCTTTTCCATATCGTTACATCAGCCTCTCTATGTTGAGTAAACCATTGCAGTAAATGTACTACTATGTAAATCACCTACTAAATGTATCACTACTTTTATCTTGAGCATGCTAGTGTCTTGTGGTTAATTTATGTGCTTCTCTTAATTAATGTATACTCAGTAGTGTTAAAAACCTTTCTACAACTGTCATCATGCACCTTCAGCATTTATATTGAATAACGGCACAGTACCAGTTGTGGTGTGGTGTGGGGCATCGGTAGGTAAGGCCATGCAACTACTAAGTGTAGTACGCGTGTGCAGCTGCAATCAGGGATGTGTGCGTTTGGTGTACATGGCCTCAGTTTTGCTGTTGATCTCCATTGAGCATGCAGTACCTGGTCAGGTGGGTGGGATGTCTCGTGAGTACACTTAGACAATTGTTTGTTATTTCTGTCACCTGCTGCTGGATGTCTGTCATGGTTGTGTTGACTTGGTCCTCCCCATACTTGAATATGTGTGTGTGTGTCTGTGTGTGTGTGTGGTGCTGGGGGGGGTGGATCAGAGTTAGGGTTTTCAGCCTAACATTAAATTTCACTTTGTCGCTGTGGTAGGTTCTTAACTAATGCATTAAGCGAGTTTTTGCCTCTAATTTCCCTTTTTTTGAGAATGATATTGAGAAATAGTGGATGTATGTGGTGGGCCCACGCTCCCGCCACATGATGTCTTAATGGCATAGTAACAGGAGCAGCAATGCAAACAGAAATGCTAACAGTGGCACACCTACGGTAACACAAGGCCGAATGATAACAGAAAGGGTAACGCACGGTTGGGTAGATAGGAACGGTGTGCTACGTGTTGTCTGGTCATACATAGTAACATGGTGCTGTAAATGGAAATGTCAATGGGCATGGTGGACGTAAAGTGAAACAGAAGAGAAACAGTGCGGTACACACAAATGGCAAAAAAGTAACAGAAGCGCAAATGAAAGCAAAAAAGGATGATCATGCACGTGAGATTGGAGTGTATTGATTATCAGCCCCAACCTCACCCCATGACCTGTGTAAAGCAGCAGAAGTATAGGAGAATGGGTGAGAGTTAGGACTCATGATCCCAATGCACACCCAATGCCGGGTTGGGGGTGGGTGGGGTGCAAGGGTTTTCAACCCTAACTGGAATTTCCTCACTTTTGTCACTGTGGAACAACTCTAACTAATGCATTAAACTGGAGTTTTTGCCTCTAATTTCCCTTCTTTTTGAGGATGATAACAAGAAATAGTGAATGTAATGCAGCAGCGGGAGCGCGGGGCCCGCTCCCACCGCATAATGCGGTAGCGGGAGCGCGGGGCCCAAAGCCACATGATGTCTTGTGGCATACTAACAGGGACAGCAACGCAAACAGAAATGCTAACAGTGGTGCACATGGTAACACAAGCACGAATGAGAACAGAAAGGGTAACGCTCATGGTGGCGTAGACGGGAATGGTCTGCCACGTGATGTGTTGTCACATAGTAACATGGTGCCTGCAAACAGAAATGTCAATGGGCATGGTGATATAAAGTGAAACAGAAAGATAAACAGTACTGTAGACAGAAAATGGCAAAAATAACAAGAAACACAAGCGCAAAATGAAAACGCAGGATAACGACATGGTGGCGCAGACGCCAACGGTGTAAGTGGATCGGACATGAACCGCAAGCGGAAAGGGCAACAGTAACAGTAATGTAAGCACACAGGCTGGTTTTCCCAAAACCTGCATTGAGAAAGACAGTGAGTACAAATAATGTATGCAAAATAATGAGTATCGGCGCAGAAAATGAGATCTTGGAATACTAAATAAATACATTATATCTCAGGAACCGTACGACGTAAAAAAAA